>VTPC01001370.1:163456-192554 GCA_011009095.1 Ignelater luminosus
TATGTTGTCAGAGTGCTGAGAGGAATTCCATGTACAGTGTGTTCCATTTTCAAGTATTCATTGGGTATCTCGGCTTTGCCAATCTTCTTTTGTTTTTCTGTTATAAGTAAAAATTCGAAATTTGTTATTTGCTTGAAAGTGCTGTTATTCTTTTCTTGTTGAAATAATGAAAACCGTTGCCATGGATACAACATGTGAAATTTCTTCTTCACCTATGATTCTCAAGTTGTTAAAAGGGCATGATTTGATTTAATAAAAAATTTAATAATTACATAGAATTAATTCTACCTAAGTTTACTTAAACGTAATTACCAATTACATAGACGAATATGTCAGCTACACAGTAAAATGATTACACATTTACGAGTATCGTCATATTTTTGTTTTCACAGTCGGGAATATTTTTGTTACAAATGATCAATAAAGAGAAAAAGGAGCGTCTTAACTTTGACGCTTTTTCTGTTGTTTATTAGTGACGCGAATAAACTGAAAATCTATAGAAACTAGAGATCCTCGTTTATTTTCTTAACGTATTTGGAGAAAATCAACATCGTGCACTGTTTAACTTTTTTATCTTTATTATTTGCGATTTTATATGAAGATGTACTGCATCATTAAATTGTTAATTAACAGAATAATTGATTTTGATTTTATCTTGTGTATATAATGTTTTTACATGAGAAATTTCTTTTTAATAATTAGTCCACTACGTTGTTTAAAAGGAGAACATTGTTTTCTGTCATTCCTCGTTTATTATACAAGCGATGCTTAATTGTATGGTTAATTTTATTGTCGGCCTATTAAACTAGTAAACTAATTAGAACTTCTTTGAAATTCTAAAATAAACATTGTTGTGTTTTTTCTGTTAAAAGCGTGTACATTTTCAAGAGGTGTCATGACAATACGCGGAAGCTTGAACATGTCAGTGAACTAACAAGAGCCATGACCGACGACGAAGCGACGTTCTAATTCAAAAACTTTAATCTGGAGCGTACTAAAAGTACCTTAAAGTAGTAATTTCTCTTCAAGTGAAGCTACGTGTGGAGTACCATTTATAAGTCAAAGGTTAACGAGATGGTAAAAGGTCTTGACGTTTCTTTTTATAAATCGGTTCTACTCTTTTATTTTTGAAAGAAAGGTTAATAAAAAATGTCATTCAATTTAAATTTTTGTTGATTAAATTTTTATCTGACTCATGGTTAGACCTTAATAGTAATTCTGGTATTCATGAATGAAGTCTATAAAAAATACTAAAATGGTAGAAAACTAATGAAAGTTTAATATGGTGAACAATTTGTACTGTTTATAAGCATTGTAGTAGCGGCGGTTGAAATTAATTTTTAATTTCTGCGTTAATAAATTTATTTCTATGCCTACTTATTTGTGTATATTTATTATTGAAAACTGCCATTGAAAGTAAATAGTTTTATAAATGGAATAAATAATTATAAATGGAAAAAGAACGTGTAAGTGAATGACCGGACATCGCCATTTAAAATGCATTTGTAATATTTTAGTTCCGCTATGCGGAAGTTAGCAGTAATCTCATTTTTAAGGACATTTTTGTCTGCATAAAAATACAAAAGAATTCTTTTAACAGTAGCATTTGTGCATTATAAATAAACAAATATGCAATCAGGTAGAAAATAGAAAGAAACGGATGGTATCTAACTGCATACATAATGTACATTTGATAAATGTAAATTTACTGTTTGCTACTATTAATAATCACAACGATAAATTATTTGCATATTTGAGTTGCGTGTTCAAGATATTATTAACATATAAAGCTTGCAATTATAACATTAATTATTTGTTTCTCACGTTGTTAATTATTTTTGATGGTCAGAAATTTAATGTGTTGCAATATAGCTTTTGCAAGTTTAAAATTGTATTCAATGTCAAAACATAGGAAATATGTATTTGATTAATTAAAAACTTTCATCTTCAGTAATTTACTATATTCTAGAGACAGTAGGAACTACAGCTTCAGTAGGCTGCCTTCACTTTTTTATTTCCAATGATGTTTTCTTAATAGCGTAATCAGTCATTAAGACAGTCAGTCGTTTGGAAACAGATGCTTTTCTCGTGTGTGTGTATATACAGAATGATGCATAAAATGAATCAGTTATGGAACCTTCGTTTATTAATTGTTGCCTTCAATGACCAAATTTTTACATTCGTTATTACTTTTCGGAACAAATCCTTGAAATGATGTAGGTTCTCTTTGATGCAAAATTTCATTCAAGAAATTCCACTGAAAGAAATCGAGGTTATCACGCAACATGGTATGTCAAAGATGAAAAGTTAAAATCGCATGATTTGAAATTGCAACCGTTTTTCTATAACTATTTCTCCTTGGTGCAGTACAGATTATTTTGTGTAAATATGTATTAAACTGTTCAGATGAAAAAAGGGTGTTAAATTGAAGTTTCTTTTTCTTTTTCTGACTGTTACTTTGTAGAAGGTAACAAATGCACATCAAAATGCAGAATATGTCGGATCAATCTATCTCCATAGGTATTTAGTTTTTTTACAATTTTGCAGCTCGTTCTTACAGTCTAGATTTTATTTTTTCCTGTCCTTTATTCTTATTTTTTGATAATAATTTGCGAATCTACTGCTTCTGCTTTTATTTTTCTGTATGTTGTGTCTTGGCATTTTGATTGCCATTTTTTATTATTACTTTATGAATTCTGCATTTACATCACTATACAAGTTGTTTCATGACCAGACGGCCATAGCTTAAACACATTGTGTTGGTTAGGTCATTTTAATTCGAAAATGCCTAATGAACATTTTGCAAAAATCAATCAGTCATCTTAAGCTATTCTGGGGTATCAACTGCAACTGCCTGACGTCAGACTGCTTCACTACTACCTCTAGGAGCATATGAAGAGTGTACTGTAAGCACAAAATCACGCAATAGGCATGAACTGGTTCTAAAAATTATGAATGCTGTTGCATCCGTTCGTGCTGACCGTGGTACTCTACCAAGAGCTACTTCCTCCATTGTAAAAAGAGCTAGAATGTGCGTAGAGGGACATTCTGAGCAGTTTCTGTAATTACGTTAAAGTCCGATCCAAACACATGCTTTGCATGCATATGATCTTCGTGATCTTATATGAGCACAACGTGCAAGAAAAGAAGCAAGAAAAAGTTGTATTGTTGGACAAAACTAAATTACTGCAAGAATCTGCACTTTGACGAAGTAATAAGGAAGATACATCTTGAACGGAATATCTGAGAAAATAGCAGATGCAGGGCCACCGGTCAGATGTGGTAAAGAACCTTACGAGGGTGGATCCTGGATGAAATTTAGACAATTCAAGAAAAAATTTAAGCAAATTGGAAAAGAAAAAGAAAAGAAGTATGCCTTGGGCAGGAGCTGCATGATATGAGTTTAGTTGCCGTAAACAAAATCTGAAAAAGGTTCTTGCTCTACTTGGTGCTTGCAATGCAGCACTAAACTGAACTCCGATACTTTGGTAGGAATTGTATTAGCCATTCCAAAATTAAAGTTTGGTAGGTAAAAGTCATATTGTGCTGTAAGTCAACGTTTCTCAAACTCTTCACTTTTGGTGTTGGGACTCTAGGCAAATGCATGTGGAACTCTAGGTATAAGTTATAGTTATAGTTAGGCCCGTTAGGGTAGCGGTCAAGAGCTCCTGCAACCGCCTCGCTCTCTTGCTCTTCACCCTTTACAAAGGGTTACATCATCATTGTATACAGTCCATTATAACAAAGTAAATATTTCACTTATATTTTAAGTTATTTAAGTTTGTGTTAAAATTAAAAGGAATTTAATTATTACAACATAAAACATTCGGTACTTCCTGTTTTTATCATCTGCTGTTTGGTAATTCTTACTTTTTGTCCAACTAGTTCTGCTGCCAAGTAAAATTAGCCTTTTTCCTTCTTACACTTCACCCCAACTTCTACTTCCTCGAGTTTACCTTTTTGACTGTCAGTTTCAAGCTTGTTCAAAGTTTTAATGCAATAGCAAGTAAAGATCAATTTATAAAATTTTTCATCAAGAAGAAGATTGTTATGATGCTGTCTTAGAAACTTCGTGTCTATGAAAAGGGCAGAAAGTCGCCAAAGAAAATCACTTGCAAATATAAAGCCAAACAGGAAAGTTTTCGGAAAGAAAATATGAAAGAAAGAAGAGTTTCTCTTTTCTACTTTCTCAATATCGAAAACCACAGTATTCTTGTAAGTTGAACGTTAACATAAAGTTTTTTAATCGTGACTTAATGAAAACCTCCACAAATATACTTAGTTGCCCAAATTCTCAATACACATTTTACAACAAAGTAAATGGCTAGTTGAACAAAATGTATGAAATCTATATCAATTTAAAGTTTAGGGCAAAGGTAATAAACTCCGGTGGTGAGTTTGCTCGTATATAGGCAGATTTGTAAGCAAAAAGTAACTTTTGGGCAGAAAGATTTAATCAAACAATTCAGTTCTGACGTTCTAGCTGTAAAGTATGCAGACGTGTTTTATTGTTTTGTATTAGTCCATGGAGATCAGATTTGTTAAGTCTTCAGTTTTTTTCATTTGTTGGCATACACAGAGCGAAACTGTATCGGACTGATACGAGTTTAAGTTTGAGACCAGGAAGAAGTTTTTCGGGTCTGGAATCAAATCGGTGCCCAAAATAAAAAAACTTTATTTGTAAAATTATGAGCTTATAAGTAGGGCTGAGAATGACACTTTTAAAATTAGGCTTTCTTGTCTAATAAGCCAAGTAAGGACCTAAGTATTTCAAGAACTTGGAGATTTGCAAAAACCTAAAGACCTGTAATGACCTGAGAATTTATAAAAACCTAGAGGTCTTCAAGAATTCAGAGACCTAAAATATTGAAATCTACAAGAACCCAAAAACAGCATCCAACTAAGATTTTAGAATAGCATATCTTCTAAAGGCCTTGTAACGAAGAAATGGTCATTTATTTCTCGGTAGGCTTTGTTTGCAAAAGTGTATCAAAATTTAGGACTCAATGACTGTGACCTCTTTAAGTGTAAAAAGTCTTTCCCTTAAGTCTTGAATTTGAAGTTACATTACTGGCATTTATGCATATCAGATTTCTGTTCAGATTAGTGAACGAGAGGGAAAAAAGTATAGTAAGTCAAGATCTATAAATCTAAAAAATTAGATCGCAATGAATTTAAATCAACACTGCAAGGGAGTAAAAACTAATTATCTCATTTTTACAAATTTCTAACTTATACTGTTTTCTCATTCATTACAAAATTGGCGAAGTTTGATTTTTGCCCTACACATATTTGACCCAAAAGATGGCAATGTTTATTGTCAAAATGTTTTTGACTACATTACCTTTTGGTTTTATTGATTTCCAGCTCAGTAGGTGGTTGTTAAAGAACCCAGAGAAAGGATGTTTAGTAGAGCCTAGAGTTCTGTTATTATTTTTGATTTATTACTTTTAAAAACTGAAGAACATTTCCATTAATTCGGATTTATATGTTAATGCTTAAATTATCATAGAAATTGTAAAATCTTTTTACTAAGCAACACATTAACAAAATCTGAAGGAATTCTAAATATTTATTTTTTTTTCAGGGTCAAAATGGATTCGATGATCTTCGAAGATACGTTAAACAAGGGGGAGATTTCTGCAAAGAGCTCGCTACAATTCTTCAGGAAAGGTAAAATTTTAGTCAGTTGTTTTTTTTTAAATCCTTGGCTCATAACAGATAGGCTTAAAGTAAACAAAATTTTTGATTTAGTAAATTCCGAAAATTAGCAAACCATTAAGAAGACGTCATTATAATAACGAAAACTAGAAGACTATTAAAGTTCGTTGACAACTTTTTACCATTTCTTTACCTTTTTTCTGGTTTTCTCATCAAGCGTTGAATAAAACTTGAAACATCTTGTTGCAAATGTGTTAGCCCCAACACAAATTTTTTTTACATAGTCTTATTCGTCGTTTTCAGTCACCTATCACAATCTTTTGGGAAACTAAGATATTTTCATTATTCATGATAATTTTGATAATTTGAAACTCAAAGCACCAACTGCACTTAGAACATTTCTTACGATTTTTTCCGAATTTCGAGGCCGATAATCTTCTGTTTTTAAAATTGTCCGAGTAGACACCTTTGAGATCTGTTTTTTAATGATTCGGCAAGTTGTTGAGGTGGGCGAGTTTTTGTTTCTAAAGTGATTTATGATTTTATTTTTTTGGCTTCTGTCCAAGGACGTTGTATATACGTTCATATAAATGCTGTTTGTTTTCTAGCTATAGTTAACAAAAAACTGCAGTTATTACACAATCAGCAGATAGAGCCAACATTGTAATAGTCATTGCGATAAAAGAAAAGCCGAAAACGATTTAATATTGTTTTTGCTAAAAAATATATTTTTCTGTAAATTTAACTTTTTTTCAATTTTTTGCAGATCGGAAGCCGAATTACAGTATGCAAAAAGTATATCGAAACTTAGCGGAAAATTAGCCCGAGCATGTAGGGAAGGAGGAGTAAGTGGTTTGAATGATGCCTGGCGCTCCGTTGCTGTTGAATTAGAAACAAGAGCAGAAGCTCATAGGCATCTAGGAAATTCCCTTGCAGAAGATACGGCGCGTCCATTGCGGACACTCACGGAAAATCAACATAAGATTAGGAAACAAGTCGAGACTGTTGTTGATAAAGCTTCAAAGGGATTGTCAGATTGGAGAGCTGCCGAAGCTAAAAGTAAAAAACATAGTCATGCGTGTGCTAGGGATAATGAAAAATTACAAGATGCACTTCTTGATGTTAGGTAAGTTTGCAAGAAATTATTTTGTTTTCTTTGTTAGGAAGTTACTATTGAATTGAGATAAGAACAATTTTAGTTTACATGTTTTATACAGTTTACTATCATTCAAAAATGTAAATGGGGTATAAAAACGCCATTCGAACTTTAAAGGGATCAATAATCTAGAGATTAGATTATTACTGATACCTTAATAATCTACCGTTATTAAATTAGCAATTGGTCCATAGACTTTCTATAAGACGATGTCTCAACCTGTTCCAAAAGAAGATGAGATTAGTTAGGGTGAATAGACCCAGAAATTACAACAAATCAAGTCATGACTTAAGATTTGTCTTGATTCCACTAGACTAGAGGTGCGCAAACTTGTCCCCCAAAGCCGAATTGGCACTTATGAAGGCAGCTTTTTTAGCAAAAACTAAAGATTTAATCAAACAAGTAGTTTTGAAGATGTAAGAGCTGTTAAGATGCGTTGAGTTTAAGTTAAGTTAAGCAAATAGGGAATGTTTTGTAGTTTCTCAATCTTTTATGGATAAATACAAATAATTTGCCCCTCTACATCTGGAACAAATTAATCCAACTTCAATAAATGCGCTCGGTCTTCCTAGCAAATTGGTAATCCGTACTTAAGCACGCTTTCGATAACTCATTTATATATTGTCCTATTCAAGTAAGCATCGCTAAAGGCTCTTTTTGGTCATTCGATTCAATTAGCGACTTGTGTCACCTTTCTCTTCTTTTCTAGTACATAGTGAACATGACGTAATCCATTCTCGAACATTTTTGTGTCTCTTTTGGCACCAGAATGATACTTGATACCATAATTGAACTTTCCAAAATTCGTGCCTCTCTAATTCTTGCTTAATATGAAATCCAATAAATTCAGTATCATTTGATCAATAAAGGAAAACACTATCCCTTACACTTCTAATTTGAAATGTAAGATTTGGATGATAAAATACTTACTGAGAAAGATCATCTGGTGCTACAGTCAAAAAAACGTACAGACCTTTAATTCTCGAACAAATAACAAACTGGCTGTTAATTATTTCTAGAAAATAATACAAGGGCTGACCAGAAAAAAAGCTTTTTTGTCTTTACAGAAACACCAGAATGTTCTTCAATTTTTAAAAAGAGTGCGATGCACTAACAATAAAACGGTTTGAAATATACATCATCTGTTTACTTAAACAAGATTCACAGTAGTTTAGTAAAATGCAATCCAGGGAATTAACTATTATCTGAGTTGATTTGGTACTTAACAAGTCTTTAAGGAAGCGATTAATAGTCAGTTATTTCTAATCATTAAACTCGACTGTAGGATCTCTAACAATCAGCAGGTAAACCAATAAATCTGACTTGTTTTACTGATTGTTTTATTTTAAACTTTGATATTTCTTGTTTTTATTCACACAACGTTTTATTTACGCATAATCGTGCTAGATATTTTCCTTGATTCAACTTAAGGAGTTGCGGATGCAGCCAAGCATTGGCAATAATTCAATTTGTGTGCAATATAGCACACTGAGGATATATAGACCATGCACTTATTATTTGCACTAGAAACTGATATGCGGCAATTATGGAGTAATTGCAAATTTGTGACAAAATCAGCACACCAAGCCATGACACTAAACCCGCCACGGAAAAGCATTCTCTGGTGAATCGAGACAACATTTGAACTCCAATCACAACTAGATTTTCTCTCCTGATGAGACTCAAAACATATACTTTCTTTGTTCTGAGGCTATATACATAAATGCGCCAACGCAACGCTCTACCGATTAACTTCTTGTGATGCCAAACCCCGGCAACTACTCTTTGCTATTTTTAGCTAGAAACGGCCGGTCTTGTAGAAGTTTCTGTTTTGCAGACAAGGTCAACGTATACAACACGATGCATTTTTAGAAATTTTAGCTGAAGGGATTTTCATGTTAATTCTAGTATCTAATAAAATGAGACATCTAAAAATAGCCTAACATTGCGGAAAACCATAGACTTGTCTACTGATCTCAACCAAGTGATTGTAGTGATCATTTTTAAAAAGGAAATCTAGAGGTTACTACTTTTACCCTTTCTTAGGTGTGCATTTGCAGACGCATATTCTAATCTAGATAATTCACTTGAAGCAAAACGCTGCAGTTATGTACTGTTGAAGAAATTCTAAGCATTTACTTCTAGTACTATAACTTTTCAAAAGGCATCTGCTTGTCTTGGTGTCAATTCCCATTCCGTATAAAGATATTGAGAAGATTAGAATTCAGAGTCTAATTTCTACTACATACTTTGCTTATAGTCTTGTTTTCCATGTTTTTGATAGTTTTGCTGTAGCAGGTTATGCTAAATTAATTCCCCTTTTCAATCTCATTTCACAATAATATTTGAACTATTGTAATCGTGGATTTTCGTTCCTGCCACAAAATGTAACGCTTATTCGCAAAGATTAATCGCGAGATAGTCCTCTTATGTGTTTTACTGTAATTGAGCAGTCGAATCGCAGACGCAGTCGTGTCGATTCAGAACTGCATCGATTACACGTTCTAGTAAAACACATCTCACGATTCAGTTGCAGCAACAAAATTCCATCTTAAGTAAGTTTATCTACTATTTTGAAATCAGTCATTAATTACAATATGCTTTTAGTCTTTGCCTGACTCGTTGTATCAAATCTAATACTTGAAAACTTTCTGGTTATCACTCTTCAGTTCATTCTCCAGTCGAGGACGAGTTGCACCCTTCTACATATTTGTTTTTGGTTCGAAGCTATTTGGTTGTTTTTGTTTATTTTTACAATCAGCAATTATTGCTTTTGATAAAGATTTTTGAGTCGTAGTACGAGGGTGGTCTGAAAAGTTTCCGACCTAACAAAGATACAAGACATTTTTTCTGAAATTCTTTTTTTTATTTTTCAACATAGTCTCCTTGTAACTCTACACACTTCTCCCAGCGATGCTCCCATCTCTGTAACCCGTCCAAATAGTACTCGGCATTTTTCTCTGCAAAATAATTGTTCACGAAGGTGATTGCCTCTTCATTTGACAAAAATCTTTGTCCTCCGAGCGCAATTTTTAGATGAGGGAACAAAAAAAAGTCGCTTGGGGCTAGATCTGGTGAGTAAGGCGGATGGTCAAGCAGTTCAAACCGTAATTCGTGGATTTTCGCCATGGCAACCGCTGAGGTGTGAGACGGTGCGGTGCGTTGTCTTGGTGAAACAGGATTTTCTTTTTCTGCAAATGTGGCCGTTTTTTCGCAAGTTCTGCCTTCAGCTTGTCAAGTAATGATGCATAGTATGCTCCTGTAATGGTTTTTCCTTTTTGAAGATAATCGATTAAAATAACTCCATGACTATCCCAAAAAACAGTCGCCATCACTTTCCCAGCCGAAAAAACAGTTTTTGCTTTTTTTGGAGCCGGTTCCCCCTTTGCAGTCCACTGTTTGGACTGTATTTTTGTTTCGGGCGTATAATGGTGTATCCAAGTTTCATCTACAGTAATTAATCGGCGCCAAAACTCGGATTTATTTCGCCTAAACTGCGCCAAAAGAGCGTTGGAAATATTCATTCGAACACGTTTTTGGTCTAACGTGAGCAAACACGGCACCCAACGCGCGGACAGCTTTCTCATGCCTAAATGTTGATTTAATATGTGACAAACACGTTCTTTTGACATGTTCATAACCTCTGCTATCTTTCTCACTTTAATTCGGCGGTCGTCTAGCACCATTTGGTGAACTTTGGCGGTGTTTTCGTCGGTAGTTGCAGTTTTCGGACGTCCCGAACGTTCATCGTCTCCCAAGCTCTTACAACCACGTTTAAATTCATTAGCCCAAAATTCCACTGTGGTAAATGATGGTGCAGAGTCTCCATACACAGATTCCAACTCATCTTTTATTTGCGAACGCGTATTGCCTTTCAAAAACAAATATTTAATGACAGCTCGATACTCGATTTTGTCCATTTTCACAAAGAAACTCACATCAACTCACTCAAACGACTGTTACATAAAAACTGCGCGTCCAAAATGGCTGAAATTTTGGTGAGTAACTGTCAACAGATGAACAACGAAATTCGGTAGCTTTTATTTACGAGTGCTGCCATCTTCACGTTGAGGTCGGAAACTTTTCAGACCACCCTCTTATAAGATATTCTGGCACACCGATTTCTTTAGGAACTCTACATAGTTTGTTCCAATCGAGATTTGTCTCTCTCTTGATAGTATTTTCTGGGGGATTGCTTTTCTAGAGATAATCCAAAAACGTCCCAAGAAGAACTTATCTGGTGCCCTCTATATCGATTATAATAGTTTGCCAAAAATGGTCAAATCCGAACAAACCAATCGTTCATGATTTACATTGAAAAGAAACTTATTTATTCTTCCTACACTCAATTTAGATTACTGCAAATTTCTCTGGTTTTTACTTGCAGCATAAGGAAATATTAAAAAAAAATATTTTTTACTCTACTTTACGCTTGATTTCTCAAACACAAACACAACAAATATTTAAAGTGCGGTTGTAAGTATTACCTGAGATTGAAAGAAAATTTATTCAAATTTGGGTCACTTTATTCTATACGCTCGAATTGCCTTAATCGATTTAAGATTGCTAGCGATTACGAATCTGCAGGGTCGCTAATAGAATATTAAAATGGAAAGAAAATGAATCGATTTAAAAAATGAATGTGCTCAATTCTATTATGTCGTATTATTATTGTTCATAATCATTACTAATAATATCACTTTTATATCTTACTTATAAATCAATTTTATTAGTCTCAGTTTTTTTTATTTGAATTCTCTAGGTTAATATATTCAAACAAATTACGCTTTTACACCACTTACATAATACTAATTACACACAGTTTATTGCTTAATATGTCATGATTTATGTAACATAAACAAGGTGCGAGATTGTAAACTTTAGATGTTCCCTTCAAATCCATTTAAATTAATCTCGTAGTAATAAAAACTTTCAATAAATCTTAAAATCGTATTTCCGAAAGTTCAGTTCCGTTTTTCTAAATTCTTCCATAAAAATCAACATTCATCTTCTATAAATTGATTAACTTCCTCCTCTAGTAAAAAACAACCTACAAAAACCACAGACGTATTTGGAATTACTTAGCAAATTTATATTCCACAAACAGGTTTTAAAATTAAGAAAAAATCTAGGCCCTGGTTAATGATAAAATCTTAAAAAGTCTAAAGTGAGAGCATTTTAATATGTATGAAAACGATAGTTGTAAATCAACGTTACAAAAAACAACTTTGACTTTTTATGGAAATCGAACAGATCGTTTCCTTCAAAAACGCCCTTGAATTTTAGTGTTAATTATTACTAAATCAACCACACTTTCAGATTATCTAAAACCACCAGCCTCATTCAATTGGCACACATGCACAACCAAAAAGTCTTATCCGAAAAGGAGAACGCCAAGGTAAAAAATAATTACATTTTTCACCCTCGAAATTTTGCTTTATAATATTTTCTATTTCCGACATTTTTTAGTTGGAAGGTAAGAAACGGAAAGCGGAAGACGCAGTTAAGAAAGCCGATATCGAATATTATACTTTATGTGTAAGGGCAGAACGTGCAAGGTATTTAAATAATTTTTAACATAATTTCAATTTATTCATAAAATATTTCCAGGTTAGAATGGGAATCTGCCGTTTTGAAAGGTTCAAATACGTTTCAAACGCTTGAAGAAGAAAGGCTGAATAATTTAAAATCGATTTTGACTTCATATTTACATCACAATAATCAATTAGGACCTCGATTAATAGAGGTAATTTTGTTAAATATAAAAATTAATTTTAAATTTTAATATTTCAATTGTTTTCTCAGGCAACAGAAAGACTGGCCGGTCCTGTAGCGCAAGCAGAACCATGTAAGGACATATCAACATTTATAAGTTTAAGAAATTCATCACAACAAATGGCTGAACAACTTTTACCTGATTTTTATTGCGAACATATTACCTTAGCAATGAACAGAGAGAGGAGGAAACAGGTTTGTATTAATAATTAGGAATATTAAATAATACAACTCAGATTTACTTACATTTATTCAAATTTTATTCTTATAATTAGGCACTGATAAAGCTACTCCAGCTCGTTAGACAAGATATAGAGAGGGAGAGGAAGTCAAAGAATGGTTTAGAGAATTTGTCCAAAGCAATGAAACAAACGCCAAATTTCGGAGCTGAAGAATCACAACAAAATGTTTCAGAGAAATTATATCATGTAAAAGTGTGTGCTTTTTCAGATTATTATTATTTTAATACGTATGTGTTTTATAGATGAAATCAATGTTAACATATTTAGAAGGAGCAAGGTATAAGGTGCAAAGTGCTCTAGCAGAATTGGATAGTAGACCAAGAGCTGGACATCCTTTAGCACCACATATTACAATTACTAGAGATAAATCTGGTTTACAACAAAGTGTCTTAAAGGTGCGTTTTCCAATCCTTATATTTTGTAATGTGTCGGCGTATTTATTAACACCAAAATAATAAAATTGGCTATATCATATTGTTACATTTCAAAAATGGTTTCAAGCTTGTTTGCTTTCTTTAGTAGGTAAGAGAGAGCAGTCTTTTAAGGACGTTGTAACTGCAATGCAGTATTTAAGTAATATTCAACTGCAGCTCATTCGAACTACAGCCTCATGACTTGCATTTCAAGCGCAAAAGCACAAAGCATTAGTGTGTGATAAACCAATGTTTCTTAAACAGTGGGACATGCCCCCCCCCTCAATAGAGGGAAGCAGAATAATATATGGAAATCAAATGTCTGCCGTACTTCAAAAGTCAGAGATAATTTGCAAATGAATAAAAAGTCTTAAAACTCACATAAACACGTAGCTACTGTTACTATAGAAAAACGAAAGCCACTTATCTGAAGAGATGATATGCACCAAAAAAATTCTAGAGCCTTCTGAAGAAGTTTCCTGAATACTAAGTCTTCATCTGTACGAGAAAAAAAAATTCTCAATAGCGCCAAGTGCCATAGAAAAATTCTGAACGTCCTAAGTAAGTAAGTTAACATTAGATGGATAGAGACTGCTTATTGCACATTTACAGAGAAGTGATTGCATCTAAATGCATAACTTACGTCTAGACATATTCGGAATAAGTATGGACCAAAATAGAACGTCTAGTGGATATCCGATTTAAGCCCACGGACGTCTGGACTAATTTTGGACTGCAACTGGACATCCACTGGACGTCCAATGCCATATGGATTCAGTCCGGTTTCCATCTTGCGGAGTTGGTGTTTTAGCTTCCTAAGAGGCTCCCATACCATAGTTTTGTTTTATTCCATGATTCCATTCAACTTTGCTCTCTTTTTGACTTCCCAATAGCAATAATGACCGTACCGCTTGCATGCAATTTTTTTCTATTTTAAGTAATTTTTCAACAAACCTAATTCGAACAAACCTTCTCAATCTTTGTTCTCAATTACGAGTAGCGGCTAAAGTGATAGTATACATAAGTGTAAATTTCTAACCACGTGAGTATTGATAACATCGAAGAGCTGACTACTGTCCGACCAAGAAAGTAGCTTTCTCTCACACATGCTTTTCAACGCTAATCTAGAATGAGCGTTGTTTAGGGAATGTCAGGACAGTTGGGATTTCTTCAATCTAAAATTCAAAAACTTGAATTTCTTGGTGTAGAAATAGGAGTATCAGATAGATTTTTATCGCCGAAATCAAAATCGCTCATTAGGCGAAAAAACGACCACAATGCGTTCTGAAGTATGTTAAACATTTAGAAAGCGAACTCTTGCGTAGTGGCCCTTTTAAAACAACCACAACGTATTCTGGAGATTAAAAACTACAGACACGAAATTCGTTTCGTGGCTACTTAAAAACGTCACAACACGTTCTGACAGTTCATTATATGGCACAATACGTTGTGGGCTTCATCTAATCAGCCATTTATAGTCTTGCAAAAATAGCGTATATTCTTATCACTGTTCTCACTTACCCTACTTTCAATTAGTTTTTCCGAGTCTCCAATTTTCACAGCATAACATCTTTTCAAACATTTTTAGTTAGGCTTCTTTCATTTTACACAAGATCGTACCATAATCTATCAAAAATTTTAATTTCTCTTCAAATTGGCCCAGGTGGTGCAGCGGTGATAAGACCTACCACACATACACTTTAGTGTAAACGGCACAAAAAAAGCGAAGCCAAACTGAACCGACATGGGTTCGAGCCTGAAATTGGAAGGAAATTTTTCTGGTTTGGGATCAAATTCACGGAGTCATATGACCTTAGTAGTTGTGGCCCAAATTAAAAAAACAACAATGGCTACAAACTCATTCCTACATACTACTAACAAGCACACCGATTGACGAAAGACCCGTTCAAACCTGTTATCGGCGGTATTTGAATGTTTAGATAAAATCCACAAGTCGTTGTGGCAAATAATGAACCACCAGAACACGTTGTAAGGGTTTTTTAAGTAACCCCACAATAGAAATTTCATGTTTTGGTAGTTTTACTACTAGTCCAAAACACATCGTGGTTATTTTGCCAAGATTCACAAGTATGAGTCAATGAACGAGACTCAACAAAGAGTTTTACCAAAAGTTCTGCTGTTGGTACTTTCATGTTTTAGAAGAAAATTATATTTCAAATGCTTTGTAGATAGAGGAAATATTCTAAGCTTTGAAGGCTAAAGTCGTTTAATGATAGTAATTCACAAATATTGGCGACAGCTTTAATAAAGTAAAACAGGAAAGAAAGCAAACCAAGCGAAAGTTATTAATCTTGAAAACGAATGATCATTTTAATATGCAATTTATGTAAAGAGCTAATTTTAATTTCAATATGTGATTTCCTTTTTCTTATAAACCTGCATTATTAATAAAGGTACATACAATTAATTTGGTATGCTAAACAGGTACCGCAATGGTTAAGAGACGAATGGATCGAGCCTGAATTAAGTCCATTAAGCGAAAAATCAGTAAAATCCGATCACATCAGCGATTCAGATTTACCAGAACCAGATTGGACGGATCGAGGAGCTGCTGATGGCAATTCAAATCAACCTGACTCGGATTTTGGTTAGTATGCATTTCACATTCTCAATTTTTAGTTTGAAATTCCAATGTAGCAGTTTTATTTTTTTCTTTTGCGTTTCATTTTAGACAAATAATAGTCATCAGAACTAATTGAATCTATTAACTATGTCCACACTTTCATTTTTAAATGAAACTTTTAAAATTTTATGAAGCTAACCGTCGTTTTTAAGTTTTTTTTAATTAAAATAATCACTTGAAATTTTATTTTTTATAGATGAGTTTTCATCACAAGGCAGCAGTTCAGGTGGTTTATGTAACACTGAAGAAAGTCCAGTACAACCAATAGCACAATGTAAAGCTCTCTATGCTTACACACCAAACTTACCTGATGAATTAACATTACATCCAGGAGATATTTTATCTGTCTATAGAAAACAAGAAGATGGTTGGTGGTTAGGAGAATGTAATGGATCTGTTGGAATTTTCCCAGCTACATACGTTGAAACATTACAGTCATAAATTTAAATTCATGTTTTGCAGAACAATTTTGTACAAGTTATTAGAGAATTTTATTAATTCTGATGGTTGACACTATTAGAAAGGAGATGGTATTTGTTTATACTAGAGGCGGTGGTGTATTAAAGAGATTTTAAACTTATCTTACCTCTTCTAATTCAACAACCCGTGAAAACCTAGTATTATTGGAAGCTTGGCCAGAACTGAATTTTTACAAATAACATTTATTTATTAATTATAAAATAGATGCAATTAAAGCATTTTTGATAGTCGAGGACGAGTTTTAGCAGTCTTTCTGGTGGAGCCTTTAATATGGAATGTAAATTTGTGTCTTCCAGGGAAATGTGCTGGTTGTTGATTTGTTTGAGCTTTTAATATATGAAGCACTGCCATATATCTATTTTTAATTTAAACATTTCTAAATATATTCTGTACTCAAAATTAACAAAAAGTTTATCAATTTTAAATGTTTATTAGATACTATCGTTTTATAAATATTTGGAGTAGACTTAATGAAATTATTTTAAATAAAAAATTGAGATTAAAAATCTTTGTAAATTTAAACTTTTAAAATGCCATAACCTACATTTTTTATTCTTTTAATCTTCAGCCACAAACACCTGTATCCCAATTATTGTCTTGCTTTTATAATTTTTTGTTATATAAATTGTAAGACAAATGAAAACATTAATTTAAGTACAATTTGTAAAGAAAAGTAAAATTGTAATATTATTATTATTATTATTATATTGTAGTAAATAAATATTTGAATTTTAAATTTTTATTGGCGTCTTCTTCTTTCTGAAGTCAAATATATGGTTCTTTTACAGTTATTCTCAGCAAATCGTTTAAAATATTTTGATAAAAGTATGGCTTGAACAATAACGCATTACAGTTTAAAATACCACCTTGACAACAAAAGACTTGAGCTTTACATTCAGAAGAGTAGAAAGACAAATGATCATCTTGACCTCCTAACATACCATAAGTATCTAACTTCTGCACTTTGATAGTTGCAATATATTGTACCTAAATATCATTGTACTTTGCAGCAATGTTGCCACATTTTCAATACCATATCTCAACCATAATCAATTGAACAAAAATACAACTTTTAGCACTACAACTAAGATCACTGATTTTTAAACAAGTTGTAAAACCAAGTGTTGAAAAGTCAACTTTGTTTACTTTGTACAGGTAATGGGAAGGCAAATTTTTTGAATGATATCTAATGTGTCATGTTTAGGGGCCAGAAAGAAAATACATGGTAATTATGGCTATGATTATCAATAAAAGAGAACATTACATTTACCGTGTGCTTACCAAAGATTCCTCTCTTTCATTCATAGGCCAATCAATAATCAATTATCCACAAGACATGGCCAGAAATTATCCCATTAGAGTTCAGGATTGCCAGACGTACATTTTTTCTCGAATATGTTCTAGTTTTTTTATTGCATCTAGGAAAGTCCAGGGTTTATGAGCCCTAGCAAGAATGCAATCAATAAAAGTTTCTTAGAACCCAAAAAGGACCTCCGAATAAGAGTTTGGAACAAATCTGATACTCTAGATTGTCCCAATTTTTAAAACAAGTTGTCCTTAAGGAGATGTGAAAGAATCTGGCAACTCTGCAACGTTTTGGTATATTTCCAAACATCGCTGTTAATTAAAAAAGCCTAAGTACGTAAAACAATCTCAATCAAAAACTAATAGATTCTTCAGAACAAATGACCAAGAAATATGACTTACGCATCATAAACTATTGAGAAAGGCTTCCAATTAGTATCATTTGCTTTCAAATTGCAGTTACTTTAACTATTGTTAGTCTGAGAATAATGCATTAAAAATTATATCAACCTACAATACATAAAAAGCAGTGATTTTAGTCTCACTGCTGTCATTTGTTATGTGTAGACTATGGAATTCCATGAAATAAGGTCAAGCCAACAGAATATGATTTCTGGTTGCTTTCTATTTCAAATGCCAAAAGAAAATAGTGCAGTAATTACGACAATTGCGTGTGAACTAAACTGACTGATGATTTTGTCTGTGTGTATCAGAAACTTGATTTCGACTGGTATGGTATAGATCTTAATGTGTATGGTAATGTTTGATGCATGAGACAAAGCACGTATCCCGACGTGTATCTTATACAAATCTCAACGTGTATGGATCCTTGGAATTCAGCAAAAACAAAATTAACAAGCAACATTCGTCGAGATTTCCAAAAAACTTATAGTCAAGATCAATCTTGATTTATCAAAAATGTCTTTGGCAACAGGAATGGAGATGTGATGATTTCCTTTTTTTATGGCAAAATCAGCAAAAAGTAGTTTTATCTTGCTATATGTGGTTTAGGTTAACACGATCATGCTAGACTAGCCTTTCGCCTACTTCTATAAGCAGTTCCTACTGGAACTGATTCTTTCACATTATAGCTTCGTTTTGGGTTTAAGCTAAACTGTTCAATTTTTTGTTTTACTCTCCCGATTATAAAGATAAAGCCTTTGGTTATTTGTTTTCCTTAACGTCCAAATCTTTTTAGAGAATTCTGAACTCTCTGACTTGAGAATATTCTTAAGAAGTCCCTAAACTATTTTCTGGTTATGTAATGTTTTTTTGCATTCCGCATTTTAAAAAATAGCAGTGATTATTGCTAGATTAATGAATCAGTCTTGTGTTCTATAGTTTAAAACCCTTTTTTGGACTTGCGCTATGTTTTTTTATTTACTGACACATTATGTTTTGGTATTTGAACCATAATCACTTTATAGTCGGTGTTTGCTATGATTGCTAGATTTCTTACAAACAAACATGGGACAATACGAAAAAAAAAAAGAAAAATCAGTAAAATGCCTTCTTCCGCAGTCGTGAAAAGTTATCTCGGACTCCGAAGTAGAAATACGAGACAATTCCGAATCAATATCCCATGCACACTGACTGATGTGCCTTATCAGATCGTGACATGAATTAAAGTGGGTCACGACGGATCATGTGTGACCGATGTGAATACACAAGAAAAAATATAATGTTCACGTGAGCCAGAAAAAATAGGTTGTGCACGTAGTTTACCGTGGGTCATGAACAACAAACGTTGAAACACGCTCTTCGTCAATTTCTTCTTTTGTTTTTGTACTGTTGAAGTATCCTCAAGTACCAGGTACTTTTATAAAAGTTAGAAGTGCCAGAATTTATTGGTGCCAAAGTATAACTAGTGGAAGAAATTGGTCTTTAATAGCCATATCGACAACACTCGACTCAAATTGTCTAGTGAAGTCCCCGAGAAAAGCAGCATATAAAGTGTGTCCCAATTTCGATGATCACTATTGGAATCTCGGAAATTGTAAGGGATACGAAGTCGGTTAAATTAGAAAAGTTTTGGCTATTTTGGAGATCAATTTACTTATGCTTTTGTTTTTTTCAAAAAAGTTCACGGCTTACTAGATATTTGCTAAAAACGAAATTATCTTATTTTTTTTAAATAAAAAGCATTTCGCACTTAATGTGCCATGGCTTTAAACGTATGAAAGTCATTGATTTTTGTCAGATAAATTACATTTGTAATGTAACAATTGCTAAAACAAAACAAAAAACGCTTTTAAGATAATTTACTGAGCATTCACAGATTGCATCAACTAAGCATCTAATGCCCCATAAAAGCGTATTTATTTTGTTTGAGCAATTTTTGCATAACAAATAAATTTCTTTGATAAAACTCCACGACTTTGTGTGATAGATGTCATGGCACACTATGATGAAAAATGATTTTCACTTCATAATTCGGTAAAACAAAAAAATAGGTACATCGAACCTGAAAAGTGCTTAAGGCGTGCAGTTCAGTAATATGGAAATTAAGTAGGCGTTCCATTAGAAAAAATTTGAATTTACGTTTCACCGCCGAAATAAAACAAAAGACAATTGCGAAAATATTTTTTTTGTGTTTCGAAGTAAATTCTCTAAAACACCCTCTTTGCTGTTCTTTTCTATCTTTGCTTGTTCCTAAGATATTTCACTTAAAAAAAAATAATTTCGTTTTTAGCAAATATTTAGTAAGCCGTAAACCTTTTTGAAAAAACAAAAGCATAAGTAAACTGATCTCCAAAATAGCCAAAATTTGTCTAATTTAACCGACTTCGTATCTCTTACAATTCCGAGATCCCAATAGTGAGCATCGAAATTGGGACACACTCTATGTCGCGTTGCGTTGTCGGGCATATTTGTGGTTGAATATGGACAATAAACAAACAATTTACCGGCGAATTTGGGGTTCATTGCAAAGTAGTTGAGTCATGTAACTCCGAAACCGCATACTGCTTACAATTTTACATACACCTTAACCTTTATGCCCTGAAGAGAGGGAACATACAGGGGGCGGTGTGCTACTGCAAAAGGTAATAGTTTTGGAAAAACAGACAGGTAATTTAACCCACAGAATATAGTGACCCATGGAAATCATATTACCCATAGTATTCTTGTGACCTATGGGAACGCGAATCACGATCTCATATGGTAACCAAAAATTCTCCTTGGGTGAATTGGTGAATAAACGAAGCAAAAAAATCACTTCACAATTCAAGCTTAATTCTTGTACTTACGCGTCAGTGAGCACCTAAGGTTTATTAGAGATTGAATGGAAAGATCAGTAGTTACCAGAAATCAAGACTTTTCTGATGATTAATGACAATGTTCAGATTCGTCACTTTTGAACAAAACTTGCTACTTAACTCATATTCACAGCAAAGCATTGTTCTACAAGAGACTTGTTCTACTCATAGACTTTTGCTCAAATACAAGGCTCTAGAATGAGGAATGACAAAGAATTTTTATTTACAATAAGAAGAGATTTTTACTGATGATAAACGATACGTTGCTTGTCACGATCTAATAAGTCTAAGTTTTTTAAAACTTGAGACAGATGATATCATTTCGTTGAAATGAGAAAACTCGGCTTGAAAATTTTATCTGGGCAGAGGAAAAATCGATTTGAATACAATTATGTAAATGTACGAACATGTAAAGAAAGAGTTCTGCTGAAACCTATGGCTTTGGATAAAAAAACTAAAAACTTCTGAAGTTGTGTTCATTCTAATTTTTACGCGTTGCGTTTTTGTTTTCTTATGTTTTAGGATTATCAAATGTCATTTTCTCTGTACCTATTTCAATGGTGATTCAACAAATGAAACAGCCTAGAAAGTCTAGTTTTTTATCAGAAAATAAACTAGAAAAAACCACTACTATAGATTTCCACTTCAAAACAAAGTTTTTTTATATTATGATCACTAAAACGACGGAAGTATTTAATGACTGAATCTAGAATCTCAAATAAAAGCTAATTCAAATTATTATAACTCAGTTGTGGAATTTTATTCCATGTTATGTAATTTGCTGTATGTTTTTTTTCTGTTGATCATTTTTTAAAAAAGATTCAGACACTGTTATTCTTATTTAAAATAAGCAATGTCATTTGTGGGTGTAACCGCATTTCTGCAAATGACAAAGTATTTCGTTCCTTGTGATTTGAAGGCCTCGTGTCAAGCACGCGTACCTGACACGTGCCATACGCGAGAGGCCCCACTTACATGTGTCAAACATGGTTTTGCAACCACCCTGTGCACCGTGGATATTTCGAAACGTCCGTACTATTGCGCCCCAACCAGCAACGTTCAATTGTTTGGAAAGATAAGCCAAAACGGATTTGTTTGTGGTAAGCTTTATGAATTTATTTTGGTTTTATTGTGGCCTTTGAATTATTTATTTGTTTGGTTTGTTTGAAGTGTGTGATCTTAATTTTTAAGCTGATCGGTTTTGGTTTTACAATTGAATTAGGGAAGAAAATAGTGGAAAGGATTTAGAAAAGATAGAATCTGTTTGGGATTTAGAAAAATATTTTTAAAATTAGGTTACATTTTTGTGATTTTTTTATCAAAGAAGTATTAAGTGGATTTGAGGAAATAATCTTTGATATTGCACCTACAAAAAAATATATATTTTTTAAATGAGAATTTGAAAACAATATTTATGCAATAATAATTTATTGGAGGTCAGAACAAGAACAAGCATTAACAAATCACCGAATCAGTTCTGCTCAAGAAGCGTAAAATTCGTAGGCCGCTGGCTGTTGACACTTCTCAACAATCAATTCTGAACTCCGCCTCCTTTTACAGGGGTTGCATCCGTTCCTTTTTAATTATACAATGGGAAATGAAAGTAACAGTTCTCTTTATCTTGATTTATATGTATTTATTTATTTGTATATGTAACATCAGTAAGTAAGTAAAAATAAATTATAAGGTATGTAATAATAATATTGTTATGTAAATATGCCTCTTATAAAAACAAAACACATTCAAGGAAAATGTAAATCAATGAAGTGATCGAATATTTATTTATTTATTTCATAAACTTATTTATCTGACAAATTTAAAATAAATCTTGCACCTAGTCAGATTCTTTCTGATCTGTACTGTATATTTAGCGTCCCCTGTCGTTTGCTCTATAACAACCCCTAATTGATAAGCCACGTTTCTCTAAGTACCAGCAATATGTTTAAACGTATTGTCTCGGTGGTTATCGCGACCCTGTTCAAAAAATATTATAGCCCTAGTTTAAACTAGGGGTTGCGCATCCTGGGAATTGTCGAAATATTATTACGTAATCGTTGTTAATTTGTTTGCTGACATACTTGAGTGTATCCAATCCAATTTTATGGGATAGCACGATTTTGTGTGAAATATTTCGGTGTAATGTGAATTCAGTTATGTCGTCTGTATGAGAAACAAAAAATAAAATCTCTTTCTTATACTTTCACATGCATACTCTCGTTCTAAAATGCTTTTATTTAATTTACTTTTACCCCGAAGATAAAGGAAAAAAAGCGAAATACTGTTTAGTTCGAAGTTTCCAGTCTTCGTGTAGTAATATAATAGTAATTTAATCAGCACTTGTCATTTTAGTTCAAGATTAATAAATAAGTTATTCTTATTATTACAGGCGTCTATCTTATTTCATTCTTGTTGAATATCAAATTACAAATATCAGTTTATGTTTTGTTATAAAATCCACGTTTAATTTTATATATTTTATTATATAAATATCACGACAAAAACATTAACATCCACCTTGGATTCTACATACTTCTTGGGTGTATATATGATTTCTGATTAAGTGGCTAACCTAACTTACATTAGTTACTAAACTTACACTATTGCCACACATGCATATACATAACACGCTCTTTTTTTTTAAATCTAAACTAGGTATGACATTAAATGATTACAAAATAAAACAAAAGAATATAATTGTAAAACATAATTATAACTATTAGACAATCTAGGCATTGCCTAAATAATAATCTTTCAAATAGCTCGGTGCTGATTTTTCACGTACCGGTCTAGAATTATTTGTATTTGACTGTACAGGTAAGTTACTATTTATATTAACTTTAGAATTGGGAGTTTGTTGATCTTCATTACCATCGTCAAATAAATTAGTAAGTGAAGGTAAGTCACTTTTATTTAAATAATGTAAATCTGAATCGTTTTTATTTTCAGGTTGCAATAATTGTTCAGGAGTATGTGGGTCATTGGAAAGAAGTTGATCATCATCTAAGAAAATATCATATTTTGGAACGTACTCAAGACTTGTCTTATTTAGGAATTCTCGGTTTCTATGATTTAATTTTCTTAATGATGTGATACAAGCCTTAGCAAAATGGTTACGCTTGTGACATCTGCTGCAAACTTTATTGTACGCAGGGCACTTGTTTCGTTGATGACTTGTTAAACATCTTTTACACTTGCTTTCATTATAATTTTTATATTTAAACTTTACTGCATCTACATGCTCTGGATTTAGAAGTTTAACATGCTCTTTTGACAATTCTACCGATTGACAATAATCTTTAATTTTTTCCAAGGTTAATTTTTGTTCTCTGATGAGTCGTTGCTGAACCTGTTTGTCGTTGATACCTATGATTAAACGTTCTTTAATCATTCTATCTTCAAAGCTGGTATTGCACTTTGTACATTTAAATTCACGTAGCTGCGCTTGCTGTCGCAGTTCTGTGACATAATTTTCTATGGTTTGGCCCTCTTTTTGAATTATATTATTGAATTTAAAAGTTTCCATTGTAGGATTGATCTTGGGTATAAAATGATTATCTAAATTTTCCAAGATTTTTGATAGTGTTGATCTCTCGTTTTCAGTTAATGTATTATAAATTACTAGACCTTCCATACCTATTGCTGTCATGAGAATCGCAACCTTTACTGATTCCTCTTCTTTATCCATTTTAGTTGCTTTTAAATAGAAGTCGAATTGTTGCTTCCAAACATTTCAGTTATCAACCGATCCTTTCAATTCAAGTGGGGCAGGTGGTTTGAAATCCATTTTTTCAATTTTTTATTTTGCTGAACCACGTGTTCAATAACTACCGTTATCAATTTTCCGGTTTTTTTTCACTTTTCTTTATTTTTCAACAGTTTTTAACTTGCTTTCCAAGTACCTGACACCATGTTTTGTTATAAAATCCACGTTTAATTTTATATATTTTATTATATAAATATCATGACAAAAACATTAACATCCATCTTGGATTCTACATACTTCTTGAGTGTATATATCATTCCTGATTAAGTGGCTAACCTAACTTACATTACTTACTAAACTCACACTATTGCCACACATGCATATACATAACAATTTACAAGTTATAATGCTACCTATAACTACAAAATAACTTTGAAAACTTTATTTTATATAAATAATAATTTAAAGCGAGCACAGGTTTTATTGTATGTATGCATGATCTAAGATGTATGCACATTCTTTTATGCTTTGTCTCTGTACATAATATACTAACACACCGGTGGGTCGCTGGAAAAGATCAACTGATTAACTTTTTACTAGTTTACTACATAAAAGTTTATAACTAGTAATGTTCTTAAAAACAAAGAAACTGTATATTTTTACAAATATGTAGTTGAAGCACTGCACTTATGTATATCTGTTAGACTAAAATCGTTCATTGAAAACTCAGATATTTTGAAGATGATCGCATTGTTGAATCACCCTATATAAAAATGGATATCTAATGTAATTATCGCCAATTAACAAACAGACTTGAAAAAATAAAAAGCCGTCGGAGAGTATAAAACAAGTGTTAGATATTCGGGCTTATGTTTATGTGACATTGTTACAGACAAGACATATAAGCAATTATACATTTAATAACAATTATTTGTGCTTTTGTTTAAGGGTGGTCTAAAAAGTATTTCACCACAAATACATGATATACTTGAATCTACTTTCACTTAGGATGAATAGTATAAGATTTGGTTTGCAAGACGTATGCAAACCAAGTAGTTGTGTTGCACAAGATACCTGTGATTTGTAAGTAGAATGTAAACCGACCGTCGTATTTAGCTGTGTTTCTGATGATATCTACAAAAGCTGCAACCCCTACATTTCTAAATCACAAACCGCCACTGCTTCTGTCAGAATCAAAAGTATTTAGCCGTGTGATAGAAATAGTAATGTGTACCATGTATCTAACAATATAGGAAAGGCGGTGCATCGTGTCCGCTTTTAGCTCTAATGCCAGTCCCAATTCAACTAGCAGTTTAAAAAACAAATCCGGAAACAGAAAAATGTAAAAAAAGAAGAATAAAAGTAAAATCAATTTTTTGTGGATATTTATTTAATTTTTTTTATTATTTGTACATTTTTGATATTTCTGATAATTCTATTTATTTGACAAACATTTTGCTTTGCATATTCAAAAGCTGTTTTTTTTCTCCTACACGAAATAATTAATAATAATCCTACAGTGACTGACTGAATGAAATAGAAAGAGCGGAACAATAAGCTCACCGCATTAACGATTAACTATATCAGCTATTGTGTATTCATCCATTTCTTCCTCGTAGCCCATAAATCCAGACAATCTTACAAAATTTTACAATTTGACAACGTTTAGTTGAAGTTTTTCTAACGACTCGACAAATTAAAAAATCGGAGGTTTTTTAATACTGACAAGAAGTCCTTTGTTAAAGTAAAGAAGGATTACCAAGCCGTAAAAAACAAAAAACAAGCTTATCTAAAATTGCCAAAGACAATTCTGCCCTTGGAAATGGAAATAAGACTTAAAAAACGAAAGTAACATCCACACAGGAACTTTATCCAATTCGTTAGCACAATGGAAAAGAGGTGTAGTACATTAGACGTAATCAGAAAGAATAACTTAAAATCTAATTTGCCCTACGTGTCCACCAAAGCGTTTTTTGATCAGGAAACAGCTACCTTGGTGTTTTCTAAACAGTCCAAGAAATCTTTGAAACGTAATAAGGTATCTTTCGTGTATCTTAAGTTTTGTTACAGTCGTGGAAGATTCGATGTTACTAACTTCTTGTTTTAAGTGGTTGTGTCTGTCTGCTTCTGAAGATCAACAATGGAGTCGAAAGAAGCCTTCCGGAGTCTCAGGAAAATAGACGTTGGTTTATCTGTAACAAGGTTCTTCTTGAATATGTTGTCGACCATCCCAAGAATGATAAAAAGCGAAATATCGCCGTTGAAATTATGGAGAAGCAAATCTTTACTTTACTAGACTCAAAAGCTAGTCGCTGAGAATCGTTGTCTTCTTGGGGTTGCCTCTAAACAAAGCAAGCAATTCAATTTGTACTGTAAGTAATGGTGAGAAAGTCGGAAATTTGGATATACATGCTATGATAATAAGGTTTGATTTCCAGGAAGTTACATAACTATTTCCTGCTATCTAAAAAGATTTAGATTTAGAACAAAACAAGAATCTATAACCACGCATTAACCCGTTTATATGAATATGCCTCTCATTTTTAACATTTAAATAGAATGTGTTTCGTTTTCCGTGTCAAAACAATTTTGATCGTCATCAATGACTGATTCTCTATGGTAGTTCAAAAATGGCAAATCCAAGTTTCAGGATTTTGATCTGTCATGGAAAAATCAGAATGAATCTTTTTTGGCATAAAGGACAAAGTGGCTTAAGATGAACAACGATCAAATAAAGTTTTGGGGGTATTCTGTCTTCAAAAGATTTTTTATGGGCATAGAAACGAGCGAATCTTAACGCGCCTTCGTATGGTAAACAGACTTAGTTGTCTTATCGGTCACGCCATACCTCCTAGTCATCGCGGTGCTTATGGCAACTTGATTTGTTTGCACGTCCTTTGAACCTGTCCCAGGTTTACTGCATACCGTTTGAGCAATCAAATGCTATTTTAATTTTCCAGATGCTCATAAGCATGCTGCTGGTAAAGAAAATCTCAAAATGTACTAGGTGACGCTTAGATTGTTTTGGATGAATATACCTTGGAAGCATTGTTTAAAAAAGCATTGTAACCCTAAATAGAGTGTGAGGACAAAAAATCTGCACAAACTTTACTGGTATGTATATTGCTCAAAAGCATCTAAAATGCCTTGAAAATTTTTGTTATTGTTTTTTGCACTTATGATGTCTTTTGTTATTGTTTTCCAACTGTTATATAGAGTATAGTAGAAAATCTGTATTAAAATAGAAGCTTTCAGATTTTTCGGTAATCTTCAAAATGCGAAAGAATCTGCTAAATATTATAAATCAGTTCTTCGGATTAAATGTTTGATAAAAAGTAACTTAATCTACTTATCCAATCTTAAGGTTAATCTACTAACTATTGTGTAGATAAATAGAAAATATTCCAAAGAAAAAGACTTTTATCACTTCGTTTAACTTCATTCTTATAGCTGTTAGCTTCCGACTAAAAAAGTTTTCTGTTCTTCTAGCTATTAGTTCTAGTTTTTAACACTATTCAAGTACCTCCAGCTATACCTACAACAAATTGACTTCAATTCTTATAAGTTTGGTTTCATGAATGCACAGATGAATATTAAAACAATAAAATTCCAAAACTATAAATCAATTAGAAATTTGGAAGAAGGGTTCTAGTTGGAGGAAACGTACTAGCTTCTGTGTACTATAGCTATTGCCTTAAGTAGTATCGAAACTATTTCAATTGTTATACAGAGGCTTACAATACTGACATGCCAGCTGATGATTAACTATATTGCGAAAGGTAGGACTAAAATGTGGTTATGCTACTAACAGAAATGAACATAGGTATAATATATTAACTTTGCATGACAGCTTGCACACCATAGTCGCGATAACAAGAAAGTGTCTTGCAAGGAGGTGCTGATATAATTTGTCTATCAAAAAGATATTTCTGTCAATAAGAAAGTCTTAGAAATCTAACTGATTTCCCAAAGTGAAATCTCACGTTAATTTGGGATGCTGCCGTGATAATTTTTAAATACAGCTTCTAATCATTTATCGGAACAGATTTTTGTATCATCAATAATTAATTGCAGGTTTATATATTCTTGGTTTTTTTTGCAAATGTAAACAACTCAAAGATACACTAAAGTTTATGGTTAGAACTTGAAGTGACACGATTATGAGTTAGGAATCTTTTCCTTAAACAATTAAAATCAGAAAATGCCTTGGGACGACTTTTCATTTAAAAAGCAAAAGATACCTTTTAGTCCGTTGAAGTTATAGAATGTCGTAAATTATAACAAAATCCATTCCCAATTACAACTGTTTTACGTAATCAGATGTTTTCGTCTTGTTTATATGAAAGTTATGTCATAATGTCTTGTTCTAATGCTACTGCATTTAAAATTAAAATTGTTTCTTCTATACCATCATTTTAATAATATAATCAAACGTTTAAAAAAGTCTTAGAAAATTGTTTTT
>VTPC01001371.1:0-26593 GCA_011009095.1 Ignelater luminosus
TTTGCACAGCTTGTGAACATAAAGTGAGTGCAAACAAACCCTTCCAGATTACACAATATCTTAGTACGGTTAAACATCAAAAGTGTGTTGCTTGAAAAAAGAAGAAACAAACATTGTTACCGGCCTTCCTTAATAATAATGCTTGTAGCTCTATCAGTAAAGGCGCGGAATTTAGTAAAGAACTGTAGTGTAGTGTAGTGTAGTGGCTGCAGATATTCCACTGAGCAAAATTAACCATTCCGTATTTAGAAGTTTCTTGGAAGAAATTTCAACTATGCCAATTCCCGATGAATCAACTCTGAGGAAAAATTACCCACCGGGGACACAATCAAATTAATTAGGAGAGATGTAGGTAACAACTATACATATGGATCTCTATTGATGCATCTAAATACACAAACGTATCTCGTTCAATTGGAATCTGTTCATATTTAATTTAACTTCTTTTTCATAATTTCCTGTGACAATTTATTGTTTTATCAAAATTATTACTTAGATGTGACTTTATTTCCAGATACGTTGCTAATATTGTAATTGTTATTTTAAATTCGAAGAAAAATACCAAATCCTATCTTTTAGCCATTGACATTTTTGAGATCACAAGTCATTTGGCTGTTGTTTAATTATTTAATCACTCGATGACTGTTTTACGGCCAGAAAAAATTCAGCACAATAAAGTGCTACTTTTTGTGACTGATGCAGCCTCTTATATGCCGAAGGCTGGAGTAGGGCTTCAAGTTTTATCGAGAAGATGATCCACCTGACTTGCCTCGCGTATGAATTGCATTGCGTCGCGGAAAAAGTGCGGGAAATACATCACAAATTGAATAACATAATTGCAGCTGCAAAAAAGTGTTTTGTAAAGCTTCCAGTCGTGTAAATAAATTTAAAAAAATGGCACCAGGAGTACTACTTCCTCCTGAGCCTATTGTAACAAGGTGTAAATACATTTAGCAAAGACGATGTACTATGCATATAAAAGGCATAAGACGTAGTTAATGCTAAAGGGTCACGGGAGGAGTTGCTATTCATTTTAGCACATTTTAATTGTTTGGCGAAAACAATTAGTGAACTAGAAATACAAACAAAAATGTAGGTTTTAATTAGTTAAAGTTGTATAATTTTTACAATAAAAATCGAAATAAACGTGAATTTATTTATTTACATTTCCAAAATAACAAAGGTATATATTTTCTTTAAATTTCCTCTTAAGTATATAAACATCGCATACTTAAGTGCATATTATAGAATTTTACAGTGCATAAATGCATGCATATATTGACATTTTTAAGGAACTTAGCTTTGGTGATGATGCTATCTGCAAATCCTGTGCCGAAGTGGTAAATTGTTTAATTAGAGCTTTTCTTATTAGGAGAGTTTTATGCATATTCTTGTTATTCTGGACTTCTTGTTTTATAATTAGCAAAAAACTCCTGCATACACTAACATAGGCATAACAAGAATTACTTGCACATATCCTCCCTTTAAATATTATTAATAATCATTTATCTTAAAAAGTTCTTTCCCACAAATGAAATAGTACATATTAGCAGCATTTTGACTGGGACTGGTAATTTCAATTATTAGCAATGTACAGAAATCTCACTTATTTTTCACGCCATAAGTCGAAGATGTTTTTTTGCTGCAGTACTTTACAATAGCATACTAATGTAAATGCTTAAAAAATTTAATAATTTTAATTATTTGTTTGCGTGTCCCGTTGGTTTATACAACCTACGACAGTGTCAAATGATTAATAAAATTGAAAGCAAGTTTGAATTCGACACATGGTGTGTAGGGGGAACTTTTGTATTCCATACTCCATTTCACATTTACCGATAAACTATCGATTTAGTTCCTACCAGTATCTGCCAATTACTGTTAAAATACATTTAAAAATGTGTAGTTGAAAATCAAATGTCACTATTTAGCTATTTATTTATTTATTGGTTATAAAAAAAGCTTACTGAAAATTAAAACAGCGACCCTTCAAATTATTTATAAAATGTCATTTAGCTTTAGAAATTTTATATGACGTCACTAAACTTAAAAAAGGATGTGTTAACAGGATATGCTTTCAAAACGATGATAAACTAGTCTAATATTTTATTTTTGTGTGAATTCCTAATAAACTCTTCAAAACATATTTTGGATTTATGTAGCAAATATTTTATCTCATTCAGTTCTATTTCGACAGCAAAAAACGTTCTTTATATAAATATTCCAACACTGTCTTTTAGATTTTATGCCGTAACTGAAAGGAAATGAGAATTATAAGTACTATATATGTCTGGTAAAGAATCTGGGAATTTGTCTGAAATTGTTTTTTCCTGCGTGTTTCCTTTTTTTTGCAATGTATCATATATTTTATCCTGCGTCATTGGAAGAATAGCGTTTCTGTATCTTGAATGCATGGACATGAGTGTCTTGAGGTTGTCATTCCAAGACGACTCTCTTACTCTGAACGACACCACTAGGACTCGAAATAGTCCTTTCCTCGGGGTTGTTTTCTCCTTCAGTTCTGCTTTTAATATTGGATGATCTCTAGTGACGGCGCTGTTTGTTGATATAAAACCATTTTAAATTTTAATGATAAGCAGAGTAACTTTGCAAGAGTACAAGTTTTATTGATGTATTCGGTTCTCGGTAGGGCTTTAAGAAGTACTGCTTCGTGTTTGTTTTACACTTAAATGTTTTATTTAACAACGACGACTTTTTTCACTCAAAAGAATTTTTAAGTTCGATATATTAAAAAGTTTCAAATGGTAGTTGGATATGATTTTGACTTCATTTAGAGCGGAAACAATCAGTGCTTTCTTTGAATTTTAATGCACCGGATTCAAATTAGTACTACAGTGAAAAAAGTTTTTGTTTTGAATTTCAAATAGCTATTTAGCATTATCTTAACATAACTTAGTTAAAATAAATAAATAAATAACGTATATTCATCTCATTTACATTCAGTATGATATTAAAGATGTAATTTCTGTGTTCTCTGTTATTGTGGGCTCTTTTAATATTTAAACGTCATTTATTGTGCTCTGTAATTGTAAAGTCAATAACAGTATTTCAAAGAATATAAGGAAATTCCTCTCACAAAGTTTTAGCTTCCTTATAATAGCTGGATGATATGGAAAAGTTATTCGTGTTTTACAAATGCATAAAATAACAGACTGAAAACAAATATTTACCTTGCAGAATTCTTAAGCATTAAAATTCTACATAGTGTTAAGAGTCTAACATTGTCTAACAGCAGTAGATAAATTCAGACGATCATTTGCATATATGCAAATTGAGGATACGCAACACTATGGTATCTTTTCCTGTGTTTGTTATCTTTGCTGTTATTATTAGTTCATTTTAATAAATGAAATAAAAAATGGTTTGAGTAAAATTTTCCAATTATTTTAATGTTGCCCGAATTCTTCTATTAAATTATCTTTCTACGAGAAGCATTTACTTTTAGTTTTCGCTTGCTTTATTGATTCGTTCCGTCACTATAGAAAAAGGTGTCTAAAACAAAACTGATCAATTTAATTTTATGATTATGACAAATTGCTTGTGTGCTACAAAACTTAATTTCTAGAAACCTTTCAAGTTGAAATAAAATGTTAAATTAGTAATAAACTCATCGTTTGAATATTTCTTACTTTGTATAAAATGTTTCTTATCTTAAATTCCTAATTGTAAAAGTTTTACCCAGAATAGAGGTTGAGCTCGTAAATGAAAGTGTGAAAATTTTCTATGATCATAAATACAATTCAACTGCAATCAAAACAACCTATAACTTATCCGGTTAGAAAAATAATGGGTATTTGGTAAATCCTAGTAAATCCGACACTAGTAGAAAAGCATCATTTGTTCAAGTCCCATTTACTGGATTAAAAATGGCGCAAAAAAAGTGCTGACTCTTGTAATAGTTTATTATAGCTCTATTGTTTTACAGATTGTACTATTTTCTAGTTAGGTACCTTAAAATAGGTACTTCAGTTCTACGTTTTGTTAAAATATTGAAGAAGGAAATAGCATAAGACAATCGTTGTACTAAGTAAATATACTTGTTTTATCAAAATTAATTACCGTTCTGGGTATACTCTGCACATACTGCCTTTGATATTCAAACCTTAATAAGATTTATTGTAAATCTAGTTCTCACCTCCAGTAACTTTCGTACTACATGCCAATCATCAGTGTGTAATTAACTTAAGAATATGCCGTGTCGTATTGCTGTCACGTTGAATTCCTTTGTAACAACAACAGAATTAAGATTAGATAGGGCAGTGTGGAAACTACGAAGACTTTAAATGTAAACAGTGGTAGAGATGTTCAACGTACTAACAAACATGGTTATTCTGTACCTGCTTCAGAACCTTTCAGACAAACATGAATTGATAACTTGATAACAGTATTATTGTTTGTAGGATTATTTCAAATTTACGTCCTCGTCAGTGATAACAGCTTGCCTTTTTACAAGAATATTTACAAATGCTTTGTGCAAACCTAGATTCAGGTGCTTGTGAGTCAGTAGATTCAGCCAGTAGTATAAAATAAAAGAAATGCCTTTCAGACTAGCTTCCAATTCAAGTTCAAATTTCAATCTAGGTGTAACTCTTTAGAAACAGTTATTGTAACAATTGTTTCCTTGTAGGTAAACCTAGACCATTATCCGGTCATATTTTCTAAAATTAGGGTAATGAGCGCTTATGACTTCTAAGAATACCTTAGGTGGAGTGTTATCAGTTAGTCAAATATTTTAATTTACATTTAGTAGATGAAAAAAAAATTTAAAGTTGATTATTAAATAAACGGGCAAAGTGGGTCCATTGGACCCCCTTACATTTCTATTAATACTAAACGACTTTCTGTAAATTATGTTTATCTTTCGTTGTTTAAGTTTCAAATGACAATATTAGTGGTAATTACGGTGGTTTATGGTTTTATGAAGACTGTAGAATACAAAATTGTAAAATCGAATAAATTGATATTTTTTAGATGTTGTAGCAGTTTTAAAGCTTAAAGATTTTATATGTGCTTAAGGTGAGGCCCCAAGATCTTTTAAAATTATAAAGAATCGTGGGAGCCTCTTGCTCTGATATATTTAGGGCTGCCACCTGTCTTTTTTTATAAATCTAAAGGAAATTCACTGTCGAAACACAAGTAACTTGCCTTAGTGTAGTTTGGTGAAAAGAGAGAACACCAAATCATCAGGCACAAGCACGATAAAGGTATTTTTAAAGGTTTAGTATTTTCTCAATAAAATAAAAGATAAAACCTACAGTTATGATATTTAATTATGATCGAACAAATCTACAAATGTTTCATACCTCAGTTAAGAAAAACAAACATACATATTATATTGTTTCAGTGATGATGATTATCTTAGTAATGCAAAATAATAACCCTTGAAGGCCTTCTTAACAATAACGAAAAATCAAAATATTTAGAAACTGAACCAAAATATGATAAACATACAAAAATTATTACCTAAACTTTATTGATAAAATTTCAATAGATGCTCTGATTTTATTAGAACAGAGATTTGTCAAGAAAAATAAAGTGTAAAAGAACAATAAATATTACAAATTACAATGTCAAAAAATAACCTTACCATAAGATAAAAGAACTGAATCTTATTGATGTTCAAGTAAATTTTAATTGGTTAATACCAATTAAAATACCAAGGTTAATACCAAAATAATAATTGGTGAATTTCAATAAGTAAATACATTTCTTTGTCTTGTCATATATTCTGTGTACCCAGTAGGAACTACCTGGATTCTGGATTTTGTTAGTTGGGATGATTAGCCAGCAAACGTAGAAGGATGTCCCATAAATTTTTATATCATAATCGGTTGATCAAGATGGCGACCAAGCCTTTTATATTATGTTTGTAGAGGAATTGCAGTAAATACGGTAATAAATATAATAAATAAATAAACAGCAAGAAATTGGTCGGAAAGAAAGGGTTCACGATACATACGAAGGGCTTAATGCATGCGCCGTCATTCCAACATAATACGCATTTTAATCACTAGATGTCACTAGGAGGATTAAATGGCAAGATAATTATTTGCTTAAAAACAGAACAGCTGGTTTCTATAAAATCATTTAGAAAAGAATTTTTAGATAATAAAAGAATTAATAAAAATAAAATAAATAAAAAAAATAAAAACAAGTCAATAAGAATCCCACATCCATCACTGGTCGCCCAACTGACGTTACGTTTTCAAATCTTTATGCGCTAATTCTTGGTAAATAATCTTCTTATACATGTCTGAAATAATTATATTTTTATATTCTACTTTCAATTTTTTCATAATGACGTTTCTTATAAGGTTATAATTTCATAAGAAAATTATACTGACATCTGTCAAAATTTATTGTAAAATATAATCTCAGACATGACTAAAAGTCCACAGCAACCGCGATCCAGACTTTTTAAAGTTCTTTTCTTTAGGAATACTCACTTACAAAAATACTAATCTAAAGTCATTTTTAATTTATGCAATTAAATTTCTTATGTCTTTTCCTACATGTTTAAGGCATAAAATAATATGGATGATATTAAAATTGTATTGAACTCTAACATAAATTAAGTCTTAAAATATACAGTGATAAACAAAATTAACATAAAAATCACTTCTCATTTCCATAATTTTTTGGTCAATTTCGATCTTTAAAATTTTACTTGATTTTGCTGTATGGCCAAAAACCACAGCAATGTTTATGTAACTATAATATTTTCTATATAGAAATCACACAGTGAAGTGGATCTTTTACAGATTGTGCCCCACACAAAAGCACCTGACCAGGAATAGACCATTCCAAGATGATAAATAATAATAAATTTTTATACAATGCACTTATTCTGAAGTGAAACTTTGCTACATATATTTAACGTCTTATCAACAAGCAGTAAAGCGGTAAAAATCAATATTTCCTTATTTAAAGTCAGGTATGAAGAAAGTGCACTATTCAAATAATAGTGAATAATATCCCGTTATTTTAAAGTTTGCCTGATTCACCTGTCAATGTGAAAGGGGTTTCAAACAAAATTTTTGACTTCCTTCTTAAACGTTTTTAGAAAAAGTTTGTGTTTACTTTACAAATGAGAAAGAGAGGGACTTGGTCCTTTCTAAGAATGTAATAAAAGTATTTAGCCCGTCTGCATCTAAACAGTAAATTCTTCAAAGAACACCACTGATTTGGTTCCCTGCCTTCCTTCGGTTCGAGTAAATTCATTCCATAGTGTTCCGCAGTTTTTGTGCAAATTTGTCTGGTTCAGTGTCGTTCATAAGTAAGTTTAAATTAGTAATATGTAGTATTTGTACTGATTCTTGTATTTTTAGGGATAACAATTTACTGTAAGCGAAATGTCTAAAAGAATAGAGTGAAAACTGTTTAGTACTTTATCAACTAGACAAAAGTACCGTAGAATAGGGCAGTACAAAAATATTATAAAAGCGAAACATAAATTACAATTATTCAATAATAAAAATGACAACCATAATAAAATCTTTGACAAAATTGAAAACAATACTACTATGAAAGAAACTTTGACTTAGTAGCAATGACAACAATAGTAACTCAAGTAGTTTTAGCGATACTAAAATTTTAAATTCTGATATTACGATTAATCAATCAATCAAAGATCAGAAGTAGAGCAAATGCTGCCAATAGATACAAAAGGAAGTTTTGGAGAATTAGAAAATTAAATAAAGAACATGCGGACTTGTTTGTTATACATAATTATTCTTGTTCATTCGTTTTCTTTTTTCATACAATGTTACAATGTAGACGTAAAAAATACGTAATTTAGCATTCTACATAGTCTTTTAAAATTAAACGAAACAGGTGCATCGAAACGTAGACATTAGAGCGATGTTATCACGTAAAATTATGACGATGTACTAACAAGCATATACCTAGTCGGAAGCACGATGGATGTCGTCGGCAAGTAACAATCGGTACGTAATCGCGATGTACTACAACTCGTACTGTGTTTCTGATATTACGCGTTATACATAACGCACATGTGCGCAGTATGCTATGTAACAATAAACAAGTTCGTACACAGATAAACTCGCAATGATATCTCTACGACATAATTGTGTTTGCTGGGAAAGCAAAAATAAAATTGTTGCAACGTAACAATGTCAATGTACTGAAATACGAGAATAAAATGATCCCTTACAAAAATTGAAAATGTTGAAAGTTTTTATAATAATTTTGAAATGGTCTTTTGTATGTCTGGTAGAATCAAGTCAAAATTCAAGGCTAATTGATACTTTATATTGTGCCTCTGCTGCCTATTTCGGTAAATTACGTTATATTCTTGGGTTGTAAAGGATTTACAATATTGAATTTAGCAAAAGTCACGTATAAGCTATAAAATATACGACTTTGTAAAAACATTATACAGAAATGAAGAATACCCAATACATAAATATGGTTTTTGAGATTCTAATTCCTTTCATATTCTTACATCGGTAAATCTTGAAGTAAAATGTAAAAATTGTTTAAAATTAGGTTGGCACTGTTTAAATACAAAAAGCAGTTAAACCTAAATTTGGTATAACTTGACAAAAAAAAAATTAAATAACAAACAAAGCAAATGGAAGAACTGATAAAACAAATAAAAAGTAAGGAAAAAACGTGGTAAATGCCTAAGGTTTTAATCTAACAGAGAGTAGCTGTAGTTGTAATTACATACAAATTAGATTGTGTTTCCTGATGCTGAATACATAACTTTCGTATTCTGGTTACACTGACAAGTATTTTCGCTGCTTTCTGCAGCACAGTTATATGTTAAATAACGCCTACTTAGTCTCACATGATTTTTACATTTTGCTCGGAAATTTTCCTATGTAATGGTACAGAAATTTAGTACTGTTGAACGGAGAACTAAACTTCTATCAGATAGTAAAGATACGGATACTTGGATTGCAATTTAAAAGAATACTCTATGACGTCATTATATTCATTTATTATTTTTCGCGACAACTGGTAGCGTAAGAGTATGTATATACGGAACAAACTGTATAGTGTAACCCGATAGAACACCCAAAAATTAAAACTGGTTTCAAACTAAACCTTAGCAAAAAAACCGAGCAACTGTAGAATAATAATAATAATAGATAAAAGAGTCGCTGATAAAACCAAACTAAAACATTTATGTGAATAAGTCTGACAAAATAATAATGAACGATTTTCTGCTTAGAATCTGTGATATAGGCAATTGTTTTGAACCCTCTGCATTTATAAGATTGTCCTGTATGCGTGCTAGCTCTGCCTATTTCTATTGTACGGAATACCACCTTATCGCCGACAAGTAATGCACAAACTCTATGCGTAAACCGTAATAAGAAGTACTGCAACTTTCAACTATATAATGCTAAATAATAGAATATTTCCTCCAATTTCAAGATTATATCTAGGAAAAAAAGGAATGAAGTGAGCAACGCCATGAACAATTAATAGAGCTCATTCTAGTCATTAACGATTTTGCTGCTATAGACACAGTTTATTTTTATAGTTCCTTTCCTTTGATAATGAAACAATAAAAAGAAGAGGGAAATCAATTAAGTCAATAGCGAAGTTTTATTATCTTAGTTTTCCCAGTTATCTTTTATTGTACAAATAAAATACAGTTTTACAAAGCTGTCCTGAAATCTTCATTTTTTAAATGTACAGACCACATTTAACAACTTGATTTATGATACACGAGAAAAATAAATAAACGAGTGGGCATTAGTTGGATAAACAGTAAAAACTCTTGAATTATTCATTTTATAGCAATGGAAAACGTACGAAAAATATTATATGGTAGCATTTTAATAAGTATTACAAATTTTTTCATAAGTGTTTTATCATTATTTTCAGACACGTTTACAATTCTGTCCTATTAGAGTTAATCTTGATTTATTGTTTTCCTCGGGGAAATAATGTAAAATAGTAAATCTTAGAAGTTAAATGGTGAAAGATATTTCCACCTTTAAATTCTTCTTGATTTATCTTTAAACGTGTTTTTAAAACACTTCGAGACAGATCAGAACGGAGTTCGAAAGCGAGCGTAATATAAACAGCAATACTTTTTCCTGGCTGCCTATTATTTTTAATAGCCTGAATTTATTTTACATTTAACTTGGGAATTTTTTATTTAAATTTGGCAATTTCTCGATAACAAAAAAATATATTTATTACAGACAGTAGTGATACATAATTTTTGTTCCATTTTGTCTGGGAGTTAACATAATTTATCTATTGATAATCTGTCATGTACACAGTTTATGTTTATCTCCAATAACCTATACCTCTACATATAAATATTGTTTGATTTTTCGTTTTTTCCTCATATATCTTGGCAAATTTGGCTTTTTATTTGATATTTGAAAAAGCATTTGGATCCAAAAATAAATTTAAAAATTCCATATTAATTTCGTGCTGTATCAGGCATGCCCTTTTAAGCATATACGTAATACCATTTTCGTGTTAAAATGGGGGTACAAATTTTGATTTTAAAATATAATATGCCGTAATCTCTAAACATCTTGAAATTTAATCTGATGTCGAATTCAGTCCTAACACCACACGAACTACCACCGTTTAAATTTAGAACCGTTGCTTGACCTTAAGTTAAGGGTTAAATTTAAAACAAATTAGTTTCAAAGCAGAATAAAAAATGCATTAATATAATTTGTGTATTAAAATAGCTCGGATCGATTTTTCCTAATTAAAGTGTAGTTTAATATTAGACAGAAGGAGAATTCCTTTTGTGCCTATATATTACAACTTGGAATATGATTTTGATAAAAAGTTTTACTGAGCCAATGTTTTCCTAGAGAGAAGTTTCTGAAGTAACATGAAATTTTCCGGTATGTGTATGCACAGCTTATCGGAGAAGTTGCTGTGCTATTTAACAATATTACATAGGTATTATAACCTAACACTACCTAAATAAATTCTCCTTTATTGAGAACCGAAAGTCAGCTTTATACTGAAACCAAATATTTGGTTAGGATTATAAGTATAAATACTGGGCTAGAGCGCTTGTATGTAAACGAAACAAATCCATAAAATTCAACAAAACGACAAGTCTTGTGTATAGCAAAATTCTATTTGAGTAGTTTACTTGGCATGCTTTGTAATAAGAGCGTAAAGGTATACCAGTATAAAATGGGATTACTCTGTTATAAATTGGAACTAATTTCTAAAGTATTCTTAAGTTTTTCTTTGTTTATTTGTTCTATAATGCTATACTTTCTCTAATTACTTGAAATCCGATTGTATAAGAAAATTCAATACTGCACAAGCTGTAATAGATTTGAAAATGGTGAATGTGATATACACTTACAATGCTTTTAAATCTCTAGTATTTTAATGTGAGGCAATGTTATTTTAAATTAATGAACAATAGGTTATAAAATACTGAAAGCTCCGTACATTTTGGAGAAATTGTTTTCAACCAAAATTACACTTTATGATAAATAAACATCCACATACTACTTTAATGTTTTAGTTCTCAGCTGAAAAGATAAAACTTAAATCATGTATTCATAAAACCGAAACAATTATGTTTTTAAATACTAATTTATAACTCATATAACCCATCTGTTGGTCATTACAATGTTAATGAAAGTTCTTTATACTTAACAGTATAATGGTATCCAGTTTTGCACCTTATACTAACTATTACGTGATAACAATATATTATTGCGTGTTAACAATTACAACGTTGTTGAGAACAAAGTACATTAAACATTTGGCTTAGAAAAATTCGTTTCTAACAACAAATATTTAAACCTTGGAGAAATATAGAAACTTTTCTTTTCTGACATAAATTGTCTCTTGTAAACTCAATATTATCATAAAAGCCATCGAACTTTTACTGTAAAATTTTCGAATGTAAATTCTGTACAAGATACTTAGTTTTTGCAATACTTATGAACAAAATCTCTCTCTTCTAGTTTATATATTATCTATCTTATTCTGCATCTCTATAATCCGCACTTGCTGTTGCTTGTAGGTTACATCTGATTTCTGTAAATAATTTCTAAAACCCACCCCTTGAACAGTTGTTCTGCTATCATGAAAAGAAAACACAATATCTATTCAGTTTAGTTAACGCGAAGACATAATTATAGAGTTTGAAAAATCACTTAATTAAAATTTTCAAAAAGATGCAAATACAATATCAACAATAAACATCTCAAAATTCCGTTTTCTATTAATTGAGGTATACCTGGAAAATTTGCAGCAAAACATTTTATTAAATATGAACGGTACTTCTTCTCACATGAGAAGGTAGAATTGTAGATCCCTTGTCAATGTAATGTCGCGGGGAGTTAAAATACTTCCAGATGGGCTCGTCTGGTGTGAGCTACAGGAAATTTACACGGTTGCTAGATATCGCTCGGTTAATGACCATAGCAATCGATGCCCCGAACAACAGCAATGGCAACAATGGGTACCGATTTATTTATTCTTAGAATGTTTAAAAACTATTTGGATACATTAGAAAATTATATATACCGAAGAGTACCTGTTACGTTTTTCACGAGATACCCCGTATAAAGTTCATTAATTTTATATTATATTACTATTATTCCTGCAGTAATAAAACAAATTCTTAAACATAATTTTTTTATCAAAATTCCAAGAGAGAAAATTTTCTTTCATTTCCAGGACTGTTATTTTTTGTCATTTTATAGGTTAAATGTAACTTCAGTAGAATTAAGAATGCTTTCAAGTTTTTTTATCCCTATGAAATTACTTCATACTTTATAACACGACGAAACTGTACATTTTTTAAAACAAGCAGGTATCCGTGAGAATAAAGCTAAAAAAGAATTAAAATTCCAGTCAGCCTTTTCCGTTTATCTTGAAACGGGAACTATTGAAGATGGAAGAATGAGCGAGAAAGGGCAACCCTTACAAAATGTAAGAACTCTTTAGAACTTTCTCAAATCAATGTTTAATTAACGAGGCTCTGTAAATTAACAGAAGCGTTGCTTAATGGAAACAAAGCCGACTAAATAAGTACAAACACTGCCCGCATTACTGAAGTATTGATGTGGAATAAACCCTAGGGAGCAAAACTAATCCAAGATGAATCGTTTCAAGTTACATGGCAATTAAAATGACTCCCTCCGCTTTTCTATTGGATGTATCAGGTTCGGTTTAGTTACTACAGATGTAGTTTGCTATTTTCTCCAATTCACAAGTAACTTTTCTAAAAGTTCTTTATTAAATATATCGGTTTCTTATCCAGTTCTTTCATTATTAAATGTATCGGCTGTTTTCGTAAAAAAGTTTAACTAGGAGAGCAAAATGCGTAGTGTTTGTAATTTGCGCTGACATACTATATTGTTTTCTGTAGTGATTTATGACTTTTTAGGAGTTCATGTAATTGCTTGTCCATATGGGTGCAAAGCTCGGCCTTTAACATGAAAATTTAAAAAGCATTTTCCATTATCTTTATTAGTGACTGTTTAAGTAGAACTATTACAGTTTAAGAAAGTCTGGTTTTTACATTAATTTTGTATTAAATTGTCGTATTCAAAGATAATTTCAAGACCGGAATGTAAACGGTGATGGCGTGTGTTTTTAGTGCTACGTATTTCCATTCAAACATCACGTTGCCGTTCACTTCCTTTGCATAATATTATACTTTTTGGTCTTGATTTTTAAGTTAATAAAACCAGATAATGCTCTTAAATTTAGAACTAATTTTAAACATTAATTTCAAAAAAGAAAAACGTGGTAAATGTGGAAACTCCAAAATTAAAATAATTTTATTTCTTATTTCTGGAACGAATTCCAGTACAAATATTGTTTGGGATTTAAAGGTTTTTAAAAATCTATCGCTAATTGTAGTCAAAACGTTAGTGCTAAAATAATAAGATTCGTTTACCTGTAAATAAATATAATAGAATAAAGCAGATCATAAAATCAAGAATTTAAGCAACGGAACGGATGAAGACTGTAACATTTTCTATCCACAATTCAATAGCCCTGCAGATGTTCATTCAGTAATAAATAAATACTAGAAACGCATGTGACCCACTTTGAAATCTCGGTTTAGCCATTCTATTTTCACTTGCGCTGATGCCGTTTTTACTGAGTCCACTTAAAGATAAAATTTTTATATTTCCAAAACATTCAAACTGAACATTATATTATAACGCATATTTTGTGGCCATTCACATAGGCCTTTCAGCATTTATCATTGAATAGTCTACTTGCCAAATTATTTTCAAATTATATTTATCCTAAGGAACGGTAGTCTTTGGTATTAATTCTTGGTTTAGGACTACATATTTATGCAACCAGAAAATAATGAAACGGACAGAAGCATCTTCCTTTTTAAATGTAAGTACACGACAGTATTGGTCTTTCGAGATTATATAACAAAGAAGTATCATAGAGTTTGTAATAGACAAATAAACTTACCAATCAAGTTATACATCCTACTGTAACTGTTTGAAGTCTAGGGGACTTACCTAAAAAGAAAGAAGGTATTTCAATCATGAACATGTAAATTATGACTTACAGAAGTAAGCATCTATAATTAATAGAGTTGTGACCTTTATTTTATCAACTTTTTCTAAAAATATGTAGATAGTGACGACTTTCATTGATTATGAGTTAATTGAACCATAAGTAAAAGTAACAAGTATATGTTAACGTTATTTGAGTAGATAAAGTTTCATTTGGACATTAATGCGAAACAAAAAAAAAATTCTAGAGTTTTCCAAAAATGAGAACTGTCCTAACTAAAGCAATTTTATGAATTTCTTTAAATTTTGGTTTATCTCTTCTACGTACTAACTACACCCTGAACGCAAAACCTCAACTGCATATTTTACAGCAACCGTATTTTGGTAACCTAATAGGATTACATTGATACTAGCCAAAAACTATTGTTAGCATGCATAGTGTTTCAGCAAAATCAAATACCGAAATTCGCGATTTCTATGTAAACAATGGATGGTGGAATAGGTGTAAGAAATATTCAAAAATTCAAGGTTTAAGTAGACCTTTTAATAGATACTAAAAGCAGATATGGACAGATGGTCTTGGACAAGTAAAGATTTTGTAAAGTACGGTCCAACTTTTATTTTCGTTAGTATAACTCCTGTCATTAAAAAAAATATAAAATCATTGATAAGGGCAAAACTTACAAACGTTCTCCTAATTCATTATGCCATTCCAAACCTAGGGTCTGAATTGGCTCACATAAAGCTAAATTTATCTCACCAAAATAATTTAGTTTTAATAGTCAAGCTGTAAAATATACAAACGTGTTTTACTGATAAAAAATAACGGGAATTTTCGTTTTTCTTGAAGAATCTTTATTTATTAATCAACATAATTTTGTCCCCTTTAAAATACTTTCCCTCAGATATAATACACTTGTGCCAGCGCTCTTTTAGCGACTCTATTTTTATTTCATCAATGGTGGCAAAACGTCGTCCTTCCATAATTCTGTTCAGCCTTGGGAATAGAAAAAAGTCACAGGGGGGAATTTCCAGCTAGCACGCTGGCTGAGGCAACAACGGTATTGTTTTTTACCAAAAAATTACGAACAAGCAGTGAGGTGTGAGCAGGAGCATTATCGTGATTCAATTTCCATGAGTGGTTTTACCACAGTTCTGGGCGTTTTCGTCGGATTGCTTCACGCAAACGGCGCATAACTCCCAGGTAGTATTCTTTAATAACTGTACGACGATATGGCAAGAGCTGATGAGGCACTACGTCATTAAAATCAAAGAAAACTGTGAGAAGAACCTGCGCATTTGATCGAACTTGTCGAATGTTTTTCAGTCTTGGCTCTTCAGTCAGCTTCCAGTGGGACGATTGGGCCTTGGTTTCGACGTCATATCCGTATACCCATGTTTCGTCACCTGTTATGATTGTTTTAAGTAGTTCTGAATTATTGCTGACTCCATTTAGCAACGTTGTTTTTGTTCAAAATTCAACAATTTCGGAACAAGCTTTGCTGACACACGTTTCACGCCCAAAACATCTGAAAAAAGTGCTTGGCATTAGTCAAATGAAATGCCGACATCATCAGCAACCTCTCTGATTGTGACCCGGCGATTGTCAAGTATCATTTTCTTTACTTATTTCTCATTGTCGTTGGTTGTTGATGTGCTAGTGCGTCCAGGGCGGTCGTCATCTTTAACGTCTTCACGGCCGTCTTTAAAACGTTTGTACCACTCATAAACTCTTGTTTTACTCATCAAAAGCCACAGTCAACATTTCGAATGCGGTGCTACATTTTATTTTAGTTTTTAAGCAAAATTTTATACAAATTCTTTGATCCATCTTTTTTAGAGTAAAAAATCGCCGAGTACACTAAAACACGTCTAACTTTCTCAACTGTCAAAAATAAAACTAAACATTCGAAACGGCTGCAAATGTCAGCATACGTCGGGAACATGTGTATCAACAAGATATAAGAATTTCTTTTAAATCAGATTAATAAAGTCCGCGAAATTCCAAATGTGCCGTTATATTTTTATCACATCTTATACGAATCAATTCAGCCAATTTAGCTCCGCGCTCATATATGACCTAATCTGATTTCTGGTTTCAAATTTTGTAATAAACCATAAAAGGTGATAAAAACATTCAACAAAATGTTCCATTGACTGCACTACAACATTATGCGCAGTGCATGAAGATATCGTAGGGTCCGAAAGTAAGGTACCTTATATGGCGTACCTTAGGATGCAGTATTAGGGCCGTTAATATTTAAAAACTGCATTGAAGCGATCTAGCATTATATCTAAAATCATGTAACAGACTACCATAATAAGAATATTCAAAGAGAAAAAATCTTTAGCTAAAATCTACAAAAAAAAGATATTTGAGTCTTTACCCGAAGACAATGATAAACCAAATAATATTGAAAAGGAACAGAAAGATAAGAAACAGACAAAAGAAAATCCAGCCAGCTAAACTGCAATAAATCAGCTACTACTTACCGTATATCGTTTTCTCTTAATCAGCGTTTCTTATAGTGTTATGGCAAATGAAGTCTCTTTAGGTATACAAGTGACTCAGAGGTACAAAGTGCTGCTTGTTTTCATATAGTGATTTTCAAAATGCACACTTACTGTAGAAAAAAATTCTCATTAATATTAATCTGCGTATTTTTGCAAAAATGCCTTTAATTTTCGCAAAAACTCCACTAGTTTCACTTATAGCGAAAGAGAGTAAAATATTAAAGAATTGTAAACATCGTAGTTGTGCCTAGACATGCAAGTTATAAAAGACGGAAATAGTATGTCTGTGCATATGTAAGATGTTTTCGTTTTTATTTTACAAAGACAATACTACCTTATCAGCAATAGCAAACGTTTACCTCACGCTATTGCTTATTTATAATTTATATCCTTTTCTTTACACAGTGTGTCCTAGAAGCTGATTTCAATATCTACATAAATTACGAAATTCTGTACCTATTAAAGATTACTGTTAGCAGCCTCCACATACTTCGCCACCAAAATTTATGATCTCCTTGATACAATATGTTTAGTTTTTACCCTTTACACTCTGATAAGTATATTTCTACCGGGCAGTAACAATTACAAATTTTTAACATCAAGGTTGGTTTCTTATGGAGACTTGGACATAAACATAGAAGGTTTTGACTTCGAACATAATTAAGAAGAATTCAATAAATCCTGATTTTACTTCAAAACGATGCATCCGGGTGAAAAACTAATAAGAGCACTAAGGCCGAGTCGGTGAGGACGAAGTCCGAGCCAGGGACACCAAAGGTGGCCTTTGCGAGGGCGAAGCCCAAACTGTCATAGTTTCAATGCCTTAGATGTTTCCGCGTTGGAGGACCGTGCGCAATGTGTCCGTAAACCCCAGCTAGATCAACCGGTGACTGCCAAAGGCCAAAGGCCGAAGGGGTTACGACTTGTTTAGTACCAGAGGCTTAATGCTGAAGTCGCGGGGAAGCGAAGCCGCAGGCGTCGTTCCCGAGCGGTACACGAAGCGGCGAAAGGAGAGCCTACACGTCCACCCGCGGCACCTCTAGTAAAATCTGAATAATCTTTTGAAAGCTAGCAAATTACTAATCTATACGGGTTACTTAAATGCAACTATTACATAAACAAATGACTTTTTCTTTTCCTGCCATTCACAATAGGTGGAAATAGAACATTGTCTCCCGTTACCTGGGACGATGAGAAAAACAGTTAATTTTCCTCACAATAGAAAAAGTTTAATTTGGTTTAGCTAGATCGGAAACAAGAAAGGAAGGTTTAGATGTCGCAAGTAGAAAGAAGAGTTTTATACATATTCTACCCTGAATTGTATTGGTAAAACTAGAAAAAACAATGTTGTAAGAAAAAATTGTTGCAAAAGCACAGAGATCAATCCTGAGTTATTAATTATAATAATCTTAAATCAGAAGAGTTGCTATTCAAGTTTATCAATTCCCAATGACACTATAAAAACTTTTATAAAATTTAGAAGAAAATTTTTGTCAAATTTCTGTAAAAAGTTTTGGCATATTGTTGCAGTTTGCTCTGTATGCAACTTGTGCAAAATTTTCTATAAAATTTTTGATGTGCGCATGCATGTTTTAGGCATTTTTATACAGCTGTTTTGTTTAACCTTTTGTTCACCTTGTCTCAGCTGATTTCGATGTGTGCATGAATTCCGTGCGCATTTTCTTGCACAAAATTTCTACTTTTTAGAACATGTTCAAAAAATTTTTTGCTCAACAAAATTTCTACAAAAATTTCTATGTAAACTCCGTTTGCAACGATCAAACTTGTTTTAAAAAGTAATTTCTATGAAATTTATCATAGAATTTTTCATAGTGTCAAACAGGTCTAAAGTATGCCTAAGATAAATGATGTAGAGTGTCTGACCAAGAAAAATTACCATTACCATTTAATACCCAACACGTTACAATGACGTTCCCTACCTTTCCCTTCCCACTTAGAGTACAGTTGTATCAGAAATATCTTTAGCATTCTAACTTATTGAGATTTACTTCCACGTTCAATAAATGAATGCAAATCTGCATATGAGAAAAACAACAAATATTTACATTTGAATCTGAAAAGCTTTTCACTATTCTCTTTTACATATACCTACCAGCCGTCAGCATTGTCGAGAAAAACGTCCTACTCTGCAGGAAATGCAGGGCGATAAGAATAATCACGTGCCCTAAAGTGACAACACTAAAGACCAGAATGCAGGAGATAAAATCGTTCTTACGGAAGAAAAATGTACGGTTCGTCAATGCCTGTCTATGTTTTGAAGTAGAATACTACCGGGTTTTACTTTTAATAGGTTTTATTACAAAAAAATAAAAAAGGTAAAATCAGATTAGAGCAGTGCAGTGTTAAAACAAATTTTCATATTCTGATTAAACTCTCTAATACGTTAACCTAAACTTGTGTTTCCATAAATTAATCGTACAGAATGTATAATTCTACAGGACTTAAAGATATCTATGTCAAGTCGGCCAAACGGTTGTGAATATATTATTAGTATTTGGGTGTATCCAGTAAGGTCATTAGTTCGATCAAAATCATTGGATAAACTAATTTGATTTTAGGAAGCTGAAACATTTTAGGAAAGTACTTCTGAACTCACGTTCGTTCAACTTAGTTTTTATTCTCTTGGGTAAATATAGTCCTAGTAGAAAATACATAATTGATGGAGGACATTTCTACTCTCAGGAAGTAATCTACTATTCTATTAAAAGTTTTAGATTTAAGTCTCCGTTAACGTCTATTTGCACATTAATTTATAAACTGTATAACATTCTGAATTTTTGCACACACGCGGGCTTACATTTACTTACTTTGAATTCCCAAGTAGCTGTTTGCACAAAATAAATGAAGAAAGTTGCATCAAAGCTTCATTAATTTCATTTCCTACTTCGTCCTTCTAAGGTAACCTTTGACAATAAAAAGACTTTGAATCCCGCTTTGATCCACTATTTTAAATTTTTAATTTAAAGCTAGGGCTTCGCTCGAGCCTTCACATTTTTATGGCGTTCGCTTTTGGTGTATGATTTAAAAAGTTTAGCGCTCTTATAAGCACCGCAATCTAATTATTCATAAGAGGGGAAGTAGAGTGTAAATGAGGTTAGAACGTACGACCAATCAACCCTACATATTTGAGTAAATCGTGTTATTTCACGAACGCTAAACAATAAAACATAATGCAGCCAATGATTTTCCAATTTGGTGCAGATAATGAATGGCAATATTCCATTACGCGAACGGACCCTGGGAAAGAGCGGGAACCGTCGAGGGATAAAATCCTGTAATTGAGAATGTTCCATTGGGAACGTTTGTTCCATTAGTCTCTCGACTTCAAGGCAGGAATGTAAAACAAATAAAAAATGCCCTAGCGGTTTAAGATATTAATGAAATGAGATATTCAGGTAGAATTTTCCGTTCTCTTATGAATTTTATGAAAATTATTCCTAAACAATTAAGGAATCGTTTTATAAATTCGTTTCTAAAGCGTTATCGATTAGTTTCGTTCGTGTTTCTCCACCACGCCCATTGTCAGCTATTGCTGTTAATAAAAGTCTTTCTTTCCTACCTTTTTATTTAGTAAATACATTCTCAAATATAAACAATGCTACATTCTGCCATGTTTGTTTACTCTAATAAATTATTCGTGATAAAGGTACGTCGCATAAAACATCATCTAATTTAGAGTACTTAAGTTATTACAGAAAAAGCTCTGCTGTCCAAACGACTCTTACGTGAGTAATAAAATCTGAGGAAGTTACCTGCTTCTGCAACTTTATAATATCATGAATTAAAGTGCGTACACTAAGTGTCATCGCTGAGGTTCTTAAGCAGATTATTAAGTAGGTACGTAAATAACAGTGAAGAATTGTAATTTGTTTAAAACGTGGAAGGGAAAATTAATGAATTCATAAAAGTGCCTACAATCAGTATACCACGTTTTCATTCTTTCTACATGGTAAATGCAGCTTCAGTAATTTCCAATTTGCAGATTACCTGGGAATGTTTAGTTTTTATAATCTGTAATTTATGGAGTTCCTTTTTCAAGAGTTAATGCACACTCAGTGCTTTTCTATACCTATTCGAAAATAAAGAAACTAAACCGACAGACCAAAAATAATGTTGAAGGGCTTCACATTTCACCCACTTGCTTTTAGAATTTTTTGCTTTTCAACACCGGCAAAGTTGAATTTGCGGAGAGTTTACAACCTCGCCATTGCCTTTTAAGTAAACGTAAAAAAAACTGAGAAAGGTATCAGCTGCAATGAACATAAATTTCAATTCGCGTTATATAAGAGTAGACTTCTGCTTAAATATCCAATATAGGGAAGTGTGCATGGCAGTTTATTTGAAAGGAGAAGCAACAGCAGCGTTGAAAGACTGCATTACCTGCTCTATAGATGAATACAGAGAAGAAATGATTTTATCCGACCAACAAAGACGGTATATATGTATCCGTATTGAATAAACATCACAAGAGTATCAATCACTAGAGGATTTAGCTTTATCCACCTAGTCTTTGGAAAGTAGATTCAATAATTCAGTGTTGACTTTTCTCGAGTAGAAAAGGTTAGCTTGGCATAAAACTGTAGAGTATACAAGTCATAATACGCCATTTCTAGGGTACCGTAAGTTCCTACACGTAAAGGGAATAGACGTGCACTGAAAATGCATGAAATGGTTGTCCACAGACTTGTAAATGTAAATTTCAGAATGTTTTACATATTTGTTATTTTAGCAAACCATTGAACGCCCAAAAAGTTTCCAGAACTTCCATGTTTTTGTCTACGAAGCAGAAAACACCATAGAATAAGAATATCTTATTTATTTTTTAAATAAGGTTTTTCAACAAACTTGAATGTACTATTATTGCTGGATAATACGACAAATACAGCTATTTTACACCTACAACTACTACTATTCGTCAATTCTAAACAAATTAAGTTGAAGAAGTAAAACAAAATGTCACTTAACAAGCATCTCGTAAAGAGAACAATGATAATTAAGAGTGATATTTAGCTTGCTCTGAAACAATAAATTATTACTTTAGGAAAGTTGGAACATTTTATATAAATGGCTAACTACAGGATAATTGCTTTGATTTTTACCTGCAGGGCAGAAGGAAAACTCTTGGAGGGTGGTGTTCAAGAGGTTATAATAAGAAAAATAAATTCGTATGTCTAATTGTAAGTCCGATTCTTAACTATTATTGAGATAACTGGTTCTTGAATTGTAAACATCAGATAGACCACAGCGCACTACTCTACAACTTGGAAACATCTTTGGTAGTGCCCAAAACGTTGGCAACAATGACTTCAGCCACTGTGATTTTAAGTTGAAGTACTTCTCATAACTAGAAGATTCATTTCACCTTTTTCAGCTGAATGCGAAAGAGGGATGTTGAGACCATCTTATGGCCGTGTCGCATTAGATAATGGATGATAAATGAAAAACTGTTGATTTAACTATGATGCTATCTTTTACGTCCGTAATTTTGGTCATGGTAAAAGCTCGTTCAAGAATCTTTCTCGTTCGGGTGTTCTTCGAAAATGGAACGCTAGAGAAATTTGTAACGAGATCTTGTTCTAACGGTGCCCTTTTCGCGATCGAATGTCAACCACCATGCAACCATCTTCGTTGTCGAAATCTAAAATGGAATTTTTATATGTGAACGCAAAAGCAGTTGATTATGAATGCTGTCATATCGTATATCCGTGTAGTTATTGGAAGCAATAATGTACTGAGTATCTGAGTTAGCGCCCGAAAAGCTGCACATCACAACAGATGTTCTGAACTACCCCAAAAAAGCAGCTGTACGTTGAAACCTCAGATGGGATCAAGTCATGGTTGGGGGACATCGACCACAACTAAAGAATCGAAGGCTTTATGCAACTTCTGAGTATTTGCCATGTCGTTTAGAGAGACAAGCGTCGTTTCTGGTGAAGGCAGTCAGTTCTTTAAACTCCACATGCGCAGGTTTGTTGACGATCGGTAAAACATCGGTTTTGGTCTTCGGGTTTCTCGAGTTGAATTTTTCGTAGTTGGAGGCAAGGTATCACTGTTAACTTAACTATCTGAAAGCATTTTAGCGCTTCGTCAAGCATACGTCTGCTGTTTATGAATTCTGGATCGTTACGTTGAGTAGGTCTGGTTTCATGTTCTCCTCTTAGAGTCTAGCACAGCTTTCATTCTGTATTCAACCTCTACAGCTTCGGCTGTTTGGCTTAAATGCTGATTGTGAGTCTACTGCTACGGATAGACTCTTGAGTGGATATATTGAGCCCACAGAATTAATGTTAGACATATTAACTTTGGTGGTACCTGGGTTCGTAATGTACTAAGTTGATAGAGAAATAGAAATAAACAAAGAGAAAAAGAAACAAACTTTGGTTATTCAGCATGGTGATTTACTTACACATGCTGTTAACCTACACATCAAGTATAATAATGCCACCGGCATTCGTAGTATATACAGTGTGTTCAGCGAGGAATGGAACAGCGCGATATCTCGAGAACGAATGCAGATTTTAAAGTTCTGAAAACTTACTTGTAAATGTAAGGTAGGGTCACATATTTTGTGATAAAAAGTTTTTAAATTAAATGCGTCACCGCCGGGTGGCGCTACCTAACTTAGTTTTTTTAAATGGAATATCCTACTTTTTATTTGATTTTTGGAATCTGCAACATATTTGTGATAACTTTCTTTATAAGTGCTACCAACCTATCTGGCTTACTTTTTGGGAAAATAATAATTTTTATAAATTCAACATAAAGATGTAATAGATTGTATTCTGTAGAGATAATAAGCAAATTCTTCTACATTTCTGGAAGGTGTACCGTAGACTATATTTTTTACATGTGCTCAAAGAAAGTAGTCTAAAGTAGTTAAACCCTGGAACAAGCTGGCCATCTTATAGAACCATTAGTACCTATCTATCGTCTCGAAAATACCCTGTTCAGATTATCTCTTACTATGTTACTGTTATGAGCAGGTGCGCCGTCTTGTTGAAAATACATCACCTGCCTCAAATTTAAATTAACATTTTTAAGCAAAAGAGGTAGCTGATGTATTAGGGTATTGCCGAGACGATGGGTAGGTACTAATGGTTCTATAAGATGGCCAGCTTCAGAAATGTAAAAGAATTTGCTTATTATCTTTACAGAATACAATCTTTTACATGTTTAGTCAAATTTATAAAAATTATTATTTTCTCGAAAAGTCAACCAGATAGGTTGGTAGTACTTATAAAGAAAGTTATCACAAATATGTTGCAAATTCCAAAAATCGAATAAAAAGTAGGGTATTCCATTTAAAAAAATTAAGTTAGGTAGCGCCACCTAGCGGTAACGCATTTAATTTAAAAATATTTTATTACAAAATATGTGCCCCTATCTTACATGTAATTCGACAGCATGCGCTGAATAGAATTTTTATAAAGATTTTGGGATTTATTTTCAATGTAAAAACACTATCTGGACTTCAAAATGAATAATATCTTTCATGAGTAGCTTCTGATTTTCTCAGAAACTTAATGTAATCATTCTAAGTTGCAACAAATTTGCACACAAACCAAAACTTTCATAATACAGCTTTCATAAAGACGTAAACATAAAAAAATTAGTTTTTCAAGTAAAGATTTGAAAAGCAGTTAAGATTTCAACCAAAAAATATCTACTACAGATCAATCTGGGTAATAAAGTCTAACTGTGAAATTTTTAAACTTTATTACTTTTAGGGTTTTATAGTAGTCGGTCACTGTCATGGCACTCCTATTTTTACATTTGCCCATATCGTGTTTAAATAACACAAAGCTATATTCAGACTCGTTCATGTTAGTTTTCTAAAAACTATCAACGAATACTTTATTTTTTAAAAATGAAATATGATTCGTTTTGTTGAAATTAATCTACACTAGAGTAACAAATGACATCAGCTAATTAATAATACTAATAGACCTCTGTAATCCTTGCATTTAATCAACAAAGGTAGTGCAATTTAACCAATAAATCAATATTAATAATTGTAAGGAAACTTTCAAAAACAATTTTAATATCGACATTTATCCATGATATCACGTGTTATATAATGCGCCTCTTAGCCTTAGGCAGGTCAGTTTGGGTCAATTATAAAGGACAAAGAGAAGGACACGTCTAATGACCTTAGTAAAAGCTGCTACGTAATAATTTGGATTCCCCAGGGAGAAGTTTAAATAAATTCAGCTGTAACTTTTCTCATTGTTGGTAATTATTTTCCCCTACTTGAATATTGCCTGTTTCGTTTGGTTCGAATGGTTTTCATTAAAATTAGATTAGTTCCATTGGTAAGTTCACGTTTGCATCATAAAAAAATTGTAATTTGTTGATATTTTGCTTTCAAATAAAACAATCATTGTTTATACTTCATTAAAAATTGATGTAGGCACTTCATTTTTAATTGAAAGGGCGTCCAGTAGGTGTCTTTTTAGACCCCTTGTTTATTCCATAAATTAAACTTTAAAACAGTTAGAACTTCTTAAGCGGGAATAATGCATTGTAAATGTAACTGACCCAAAAGCTAATAATAAATATATAACATTCTAAAATTCCATTTATTTTAAAAATTCTCAAATCTGGAAAAAATACGAAATTCTCAACTTTATAATTAAATAGTGAATAATCATAAAGAGATCACTGAAATAAAATCAAAGTTTTGTGCATTTTTGGATTTGGCGTTCTTAAATGAGATGGTTTGCGTAAAAACGTGTTTTCATTATCCCTACGATACTCTCATCTAATCTTCCAACTCAGTAATACATTCCTAAGTCATCATATTCTCCTGCCAGCTAGCAACTATACGGTTTTGCATATGCAGTGCGCTTTGTTCTTTACTTCTATTACAAATTGAGATATCTGTTTAGCAAGTTATTTTTAACCCTTAATTGGTATTGTGGAGTCTCAGAAACTCAGTTAAATCTGTTAAACAATATAGCTCTCACATTTATATTAGGAGGGACTTGATATGCCATTCACCTTCTAGTTAGAGCGTGATGAATGATATGTACAGACTACAGAGTTCACTTAAATTTCTTTGAAATTGTGCTAACTGTGCTACAATAAAAATCAAGAGACCCTAAAATGACCAACATTATATGAAGGCTTAAATAGAATACTAAGTGATTTTAGTCATTTTGAAGATGAACAAAAAAGAAATATAATGGCAAAGATGTTGTATAGGTTTTTACATTTTTGATTGGTTTATGCTTGTTTTATATATCTCCAGTTTACATCTATCAAAAAATGCAAACTTAAAAACCTAAACAACATTCATATTATGGGAAATTCTAAATCAACCAATTTCTAAATTTTCTTCGATAAACTGTTGGCCACTTTCTCAGGAGGCATATGATGATTTCCAATGAGTATTAGATTCTATACACAAAATAATACTTTTGAAATAGTACTATAGTATAGTTGATGTTATTTCCCAAAAGATGTTCAGAAGAAAGGTACACAGCTCAGAGAAAACAAATAGTTACGTTGTAAAAGTTCACGACGATAGTTAAGAGCTGCAATATTTCGAAAATGATTTA
>VTPC01001371.1:55219-74357 GCA_011009095.1 Ignelater luminosus
TTTCAAATCTGTACGCAAATGTACATAATCGTGAAGGCAATATTTCCCCGAATGAAATAAGATGTTTCATTGGAATTTTATTATATAGTGAATAAGTCTATGTTCCCAGACGTGATATTATGTATTGGGAAAAATCTCCAAACTCTACTCATGATCTTGCAGCTAATGCAATGTCTAGAAACCGATTTAGGTTTATCATGCAGAATCTCCATTGTAGCAACAATGCAAATTTGGACATTCAAGATAAATTTTTAAAAGTTGAGCCTCTTATTGATGCAATGAACCAAAGCTTTATTGATTTAGCACCACAAGAGAAATTCCACAACTTAGATGAGTCGATGGTTCCATACTATGGACGACATGGGGCAAAGCAGTTTATTCGTGGGAAACCCATTAGATGGGGATATAAATTCTGAATGGGCACTATTAGACTGGGTTATGTCGAGTGGTTTGACCCCTATCAGAGCTCTTCTACTACTATTCAAGATAAATATAAACAGCTTGGTTTGGGTGATAGTATTGTGTTACAGTTTGTTGATACACTTGAAAATAAAGCTTTCAATATCTCCTACGATATCTATCGCGACAAATATTTACCATCCTACATCTTTTGGAAGAACTAAAATCAAGAGGACATAAAAGAACGGATACAATAAGGAAAAATCGATTTTGCAAAGACTGCAAATGGAACGATAATAATGTGGTTTCTATCACATCCAATAATAACTCTGCGTTTCCTACAATGCAGGTAAAGCGATATTCTCAGAAAGAAAAAAGGAGAGTACTTGTTGATCAGTCTAATATTATTAAAAAATCTAATGAAAACATGGGTGGTGTAAATCGTGCAGATGAAAATATTAGCCACTGTAGAGTATCGATCCGTGGTAAAAATGGTATTTTCCCATTATAAGCCAAATACTGAATATGGCCGAACAAAACGCCTGGCAATTATATAGAATTGGTGGTAGAAAAATGGATCATTTACAGTTTCGTCGATCAATTGCTGTAGGCATTCTTCAATTCTATAAAAAAGAGCGGACCCAGTAAACCTTCAGAGAATTTGCATATGCACTCGAGATTTGATGACATGAATCATCCTATAATGTATAAAAAAACAAACGCGCTATTCTATGTGCCATAACGAATGTAACTTTTCTTGCAGTAAATGTAGTGTTGCTCTGCATCCCAAAGACTGTTTTTTTATGAATCATACAAGCTAAATATTTGTTCTATTGCTTAAAAGATCTTCATTTTTAATGGTTTTGTAGTTTTTAAAAATAAAGCTCTTTTTGTAATTTGTTGCATTTTATAAGTTTTTGTTATTCCCAGACACTGATTATCCCACCGTTCTTTTAAAAGAACGCCATTTTTTACAAAAAGTGCAATATCTTTCTCAAAATGTCTTGCAGACTTTGATTTTCTAGGTTTTAGTATGTCTAAAAACTGAATATTATAAAAATCTATGAAAAAGAAAGTTTCGGCCTTATTGGGTTAAAACGGTTTTACTATTATGACATTGTTAGAAAAACATTTCTATTGTTTATTTTTTAAAAATATTAAACATAACACCAATAAATTGAACTGCACAATAGGTTTTTATATCGTCAACATTTAAGAGCTGTTCAATGTATAACTAAGTGTTTTTAATTAATTTTAAAAATTTTTGAATCTTAAGCATCGTTTTTAAAAAGCTATTAACGCTCCTGACTGTGTTTTAGAACTAAGGACAAAAGAACCTGGTATTTTATTTGCAGCAAAGCATATTATATACAACAAGAAACGTTGATCACAGTCACGATTTTCTGCAAATTTCCTGAATAGCTTCCTTTAGTACTTCATGCATTCGCTTTCCTGATTTAGCGTTTGTAAGATGCTTGTGTAATCCTTTTTCACACAAAGACCAAAAATGTTCAATTGCGTGAACTCTGGGAGCTTTAGTTGCATTCACTTCTTTACAGAAACTCTGAAGTTTAGTATTACCATATGTTAAATCTAACAAGGTTGCTTGCGTAACACATTTTTCAAACAGTTATAATTCTTGTTCCGCCTTTAGCATACTCGTCATTCTTACTATAACAAGATGCGTATACAGTGTAGCCCTTTCTTAAGAATTACTAACTTTCCACGAGCTATTATTCTGAACTTAGATTTATCCTGGGAATGTGAAAGTAACGACTAATAATTACAGATATATATCACACAATTTCTAAATATGCATAGTTGGTACAAATGTGTACTTCTAAGAAGTAAATATTTAATACGCAATACAATGTCTTATTATTGATTTCAGATAAGCAGTAGACTGTATAATTCTATTCAGTACAATGTTTCGGATACTGAATAGATACAGTACTCATAAAAAAATACGTAATGAACCTGAATAGTTGTCAGTAGAAGGATACTGAAAGCTGAATTTAACTATTCTAACGTAAGGTTGTTGCCTTTTTTATATCCAGCGCATTTACTTGGTTAAAATTGATCAGTATCTGAAAAACCAAATGCTAAAAAGTTGTAAATTGTATTTTACGGTTCTGACGTCGCTGGTGACCAAAAGTTAGATTTTCTTAACTATCTTGATTTTGATGCTTCCTAGACTGTAAAACTTCTACTGGCAAAATATGACTGTTTAATTAGTAGACTACCTGAAAACATTAAAAATTGTTAAGATAAAGATATTTTTGTTTCCGTTTTGTTTTAAAATTACTGTTGACAGTGATAGAAACTTGAATAATTGAGTTGTTTCCAATACGTATTCGAACGTATATTTAAAAATCTAAACGGTCCCTCTGATGATGATCGACATTTTAGAACACGCAAAATGGTAACTAATTTCGAACAACACGGAAACTAGAAAAAGAGTTGTTTATGTATGAATACATACAGCTTTATTAGATTAGAAAGCTACTCATCATAATAAAAAACAAGGTACATTTATTACATTATTATTAAAATGTAATGTAAAATTATCTTTTATAATTTTTCATTGCAAGATCTTACAATACTAACTTAAATCTACTAAAGGACTTCTATATTGTATTTGAGGCCATTTAAAGGAATTTGTTCGAGAACATGGGGCAAAAATGAAATTGTGCTATTAATTGGATTAACAAGAATTATAGTTAGCTCCTGAACCAGAAAAAATTGTATTTTCGCATGCTATCGATAGCAGTGCGTGGCAATAAAAAGGTTGTTAGAATCGCTCAAGCGTAATATTGAACATTAGTCCAAAACGACGAAATTAATGTTGTTTAAGAGCTACACTGGGTACAATGGGAAAGATAATTTTGTGATTCATAAAATAACGAAAAACTTTTATTTCTTATCAGTTGCTAAGAATCTTTCCTAAACAAAACATTTTATTGTTAGTTGTAGAACTTTTAGGATGCTTCACACATTTATTAAGTTTATATTATATGGCAAGAAAAAATAAAAGTTAATATCAGGAAGAATTGTATTCGAAATGAACATTGGTGGACATTTATACCTCCCATTTGTACACGCTATAAATATTTACACGTATGGTTGGACATGTGGAGAAAATGTATTCAACATGTAGATTGTTTCTTTGTATCTCCCTATTGTTACAGGGTTTACCGCCTGGGGCTTATACGGCGGGTTTCACCTATGCTGGTATAAATTCCATTTCATCTGTCATTCATGATAGAGTTACTGTTGAATTAAATCAAAATCTTTGTCTTTTGTTCTTCATGAATTTCCAAGGCAACAACAAAATTTAAAAAAAAGCCTTTCACAGTTACTTTACTTTGCCTGTTGCAATATTTAAATCAGACTACTTATGTAAATTCTACACTGAACTCGCGTAGTTTACAAACTCACTAGATAGTGTAGGTAAACAAGGATTAATAAATTATGTAGCTTGAGATTATTTCAATAAAAGATCGTCTTTCAATTAAGTTAACATATTAGTAAAATAACAAATGTCAAATTCCAAACCAAACATCTAGTTTATACATTGAGTAAAATGAGTAAATAATTTACTTAGTAACTCAAATAAAAATCAAAGTTCTTGATAAACTTAAAAAGTAGTTGCTCGTATCTCTTTCTACGGGTACTCACTTATCTGTTTTTTCAATGCATTTATACTAGCTGCTCTTTGCATTTCTCAATTTTCTGCTATTCGTTCTAAGCGTTCTAGTACTCAGAAAACTTCAGTTAATACTGTGATGATTAGAGCTCAGATCTTTAGGCAAAATGTCAAAAATGTCTATGTAACTATTTTTACTTTTTTTAAATTTATGAGCGTCTATTTTGTCTTAACGGTCACTTTTTTTGTAGAATTGCTACAAACAATTGACGCAGTTTAAATATCCATTCCTAGAAAATGATATTAACTGAATTACAGCTTATAAATTCAATTGCTGCTCATAGTGATCATTTTGGGTGAATGAACAATAAAACAACTTAAATAATAATTTATATTTTACTTTTTTAAATGCTTATTTCCAGATTTGTTTCAGTGCTTTTATTACCTGCCTATTTTAATATTTTATGGCGACTGATATTCGGGCTCTGGTGATGATACTAACGTTTAATTACACTGAAGTGCTTTTATCAGAACCTTCTTTACAAAAATGGTAATTTTTGTAACTAAAGGACTTTTTCTTTAATTAAATTAGTATTTATTAAAGTGATCGGTGAGTCTGAACACGGTAACGTTATCATCTTTCTAAGTACCGACCGCGCTCAGATCGACTGCAAGGTACTACCTGTTCAAAGTAACTTGGATATTTGTGGTTTCTCAAAGGTCAAAGGGAACGGTGTTATGAAGTGCATGTCAACATGATCATATGGAATCCATTTAAGGTTGGCAATATTTTGAACAGGCCAATAGAACAACTGTTTTGTAGATACTTATTCCATAAGGGCTCACGATGACTTCGCATTATCAATAAACTGTATAACAGGAGTAAAACAATGCACACGGTAATGTTAAACCACATCAATCTGCTGTGTGTTGTACCTTAGTAATATCTCTGAAACCAAACTGGTCATAATAGACTGGTCAGTAGAGTGGAACTTAAAAACGAAATTTCGAATTTAATTTTGTAATAGTGAGAATTCTTTTCCTTTTTTAACTCCATATAACGAAATTATAATTGCATCAAAGCGATTTTAAAGTTTTCAATAAATTTCTGTTATGAAAAACATAAAATAAAGAAGAGTTAGAGTCTTGCAATATTGGAAACTAGACTAAAAGGACCCTTACAATGGATAATTTGCTTCCTACGTGCAGATGAGCTTCCCTTCAAGCACTTATTTCAACATCTCGATGGGCAAACTACGGGTCCTAAACGATTCTGTAGGCCAATAGGAAACTAACTTGAAAAATATGAAGATATGGAAACTATAAATTATAAAAAAATTGAATCGTAGCTGCCACAAATTAATCTTGAGGGTTTAAGTACGGACCAGAAGTACCTACTTGCTCGAAATTTGTCAGGGGGTGTCAAGCGGCATATTTTCTCAAGACGTAGTGAAAAAGAACCCAGGAAAAATTGCCCACTCTCTTTGGCTAACAACAAGAAACAGACTTTTCCTCTAAAATTCTTCCTCCAAGTTTACCAGTTCTTGCTGAATATGTTATTAAAATTTAGTCATACGTGGTTCAACATCAAAGTAAAATCTTCTTGCAAGGATGGATCTATTCATTTGTGGGAAATAATTAAATGTTCCAGGTACCTCAGAAAAGCTTACTACAAAGACATCATCTATCTAGTCATTGAAAGGAATGGCACTTTGGCAATTATAAAAATATACTTTTGGCATTGATAACTGATTCCCGGTGATATATTAGAGAGCTTGGGCTTAGGAGAATAATTGAGGCTAGATTCAAGCTTAATAAAAATCTTAGGAGATTTGAAGTTTCTCTCCTTAACTTTAAAGTTTCTGAGTATTATAGATTTAATAAATTGGAATGATTGTAAACTGACGGAACCTCTTGTTTTGTCGGATTTATCTGACGAAGAAGTGAAGAAAATGATACAAGCCGGAGAAACACGTGATTTTCCATGTTTTCCTTATCATACTCAGGCATTGGAAAGGTACGTCAAGAGTGTCACGGAAGCCGTATCAGTCGTGTCTGGATCTGAAGCTAGAGATAGTTTTATCTTGGGAAAGTTGAAGTCTTGCAATTTTATGCCAAAGTTTAACACTAAAAAGGACTATAGGCTGAATAGCTAAAATAACAAAGTGTGGGAGGGAGAGTGGAAGTCAATTCGCAGTCGGCTCCTCGTGGTGACTTCTGTGTAGTATTTGCTTAATAGAGGCAAATATGAGCTACAAGTTGCCCTTTTTACTTTTAGTTGCTTTGTATTTAAATTGTAAAACTTTGGCGCCCGTGCGGCACCGAAAAACGAATGAATTAATATAAAAGTTTTGTACTAGTAGTTTAGGCACCCAAAAAGGAAAACAAATTTCACTATTACACATCAAAACAAAAAAGTTTTATTTTCACCGTATAGTTAAGTTCCACTCTACTGGTCAGCTCACCCATTAGATATCAACTGTATTGAACATGTCTGAAATCATTTTCAGAGACATTATCTAGATGCTAAGATCACAATACCCTGAATGTTAAGAGATAGGTGAATTACTTTAATTAGAGCATGAACCGGTCCTGTACATCACAACTTAACTATGAAATATTTACAATAACAGCTTTTGTAGACTTTTCTACTTTCATTGGTAAGTTTTTACCGTGTCATTTAGTCCAAAATCATTTCTGTTAAATATAGAATAGGCGTCAAGACCGCTCTTTAACTGTATAGTAAGAAGAAGTTTGTCCGTATACGGCATCTAAACGGTTCTTAATTTCTTGAGGTAAATATTCTTTTGTTAAGAACTTGATTACTATACAAGTCTTAAGTTTCGTTACTTCAGCTATTATTTGTTCTAAAACGTACATCATTTCTAATCATGTTAGACGGTTTGAAATTTCAAGCTAACATATCAAGATATGTGCGATTCACACACTGTGTTCAACTTGCGACTGCAGGTGTTCAAGCGACTTAGGCCGAGAATTTATGGCGCGTACTATGTAAAGACTTACCAAAATCCAAAAAAGCACCGTTGCAGATGGTGTATCTTTTTTCTCAGAAGAAAAGACTTGAGGCCTTTATCAGGAATTTTATATCTGGAGTGTGCGCGTCGTGTCCACCCCTTGAAGCCTGCGATCATATCTATCCTTCTTTAAACATGTTTCATGCCAAGGAAATATTAGAATTTTATTTAATAGACTTAAAGTTCATTTTGTCATGGGAATGTGGTCAACAGGACACGTTGCGTGATTTCAAACGCGCCAGGAACGTATTGGGAGTACATTGATTATTAAGGTTAATTATAATTATATTATGACGAGACAATACAAGATAATAACACTGCACGTAGGATATACTAGGTCATGAATGCAAAGCTATCTTAACCTTTTAGCTTGATCTAGACGTTAAATCCAATTGAATTTAAATTATAAATTGTGACTATTTTCAAAGTCGAAGTCTAAATGAATAGAGGACAGGAAAAGTTTTGCTAGAAGTAGTTATTGTTCTGTTTTTATAATTTCTTGTTTTAAACTATCTCTTCGGTATTGGGAAGGAATCTGTGAAGTGAACTCGAGCAAAATTAAGGCTTCCATTACACAAAATCCTTACTGCGTAGTTATTACATAGAGCCACATGGAGTCATTTAGGTTTCGATAATGACATTTCATTTGAAGCGTGTCATTAAATCAAAGAAAGTTCAACTTAGTTTACTGTACTTACATTAAAATAATCAGTTGCTCATGCATGCCTACACTGTACAGCACAAAATATGCTTTTTGTTTTATTTTATGAAGTCTGGAACTGTATATCCCAAGAGCAAAAACCTGAATAGTGCTTCTTTGACTTGAATCGTTTTCCCTTCTACAAGAAAAGTGAAACGGAGCAATTAACTGGATGGTGATGTATTGATGTTGAACGTCGACGAACATCTAAGCGAAACTTTTTGCTTATTTTTGAATATTGTATCAGCTTATATAGTAATGAATTTTGTAATCAAAGTAAGATTTTTACTTGTCTGTAACTGCGACATTTTGAAGCTTGTGATTTTCTGTCTTGGCACTAAAGTTTCAATCAACCAAGTTACTGCAGCTGTATTATACCGATGCATTCGTTACCAGACAGTACAATAAAAAATACAAAAACAAGAATTATTCAGATATTCTTAAATATCTTGGTGTATTAAGAGTAAGTAGCAAAGTAATAAAATGTAAAATATTTACCAGTGTAATTACTACAATGTACTTAACATGATTGTAAATTCAAATTAGATTTTTTGAGAAAGGAAGTTTAAATCTAGAAAGATTGTTACTTCTACTTATGTAAAAACCAGTTTCCCAAAAAGGCAGTAGATATAACATGTGCTTATGATTGATTTGTATGTGTATATGTGAGAAAAAAATAACCAGTAAATCTGTGAAAATTGAAATTTTTCATTCGTGAATGTATTTCCTTTGAAGCCTGTCATAAGACTTTTTAAAAGGACTCTTATTTTTAATAGTTGACATAGGAATTATTTAAAAAAATTCAAAAATGTTACGAATTTCAATTGCAAATGATCTCATCTGGTTATTTCTCAACGTCTCTTATTATATCCTGTGTGCTCGAAAATTGAAAGGAAGGAAAGCTATAATAATACGTGTATCCTATATCAACACTGCTTGCCAGTCCACTATTCAATAGCACTAAAACAACAGTGTGTATAATAAGATTCACACTCCGAGGAATTCATAATTAATCAGAATTCAGCTCAAAGTAATTAATTCTTTGCAGCAGAATCTACTCCAAAAGCTGGTAACGTTCCAACTTTGAATTAAACTGCAGACATTGTATCTGCTGCATTGATTTTGAATTAAAATAAAATGACGTTTTTCAGCAGAGTGGCTGCAGATGTCGGCATAAAAATAAACCTGGAAGTGTTTACGTATGTCGGTATCTGTGTTAAGTGTATGTAGTATAATTAAATTTTAAGGAAGGAAACGTACTAGCAGGACTTGCATTTAGAATAAAGCTTTAAATGAACACTTATTAGCCAGAATTTATCTAATAGAAAATTGTTTTCCTTTGTTATTTGCTTATGTCTATTTTGATTTTACATAACGAATCTAAAAATTTATTGACTTGTGGAAAGCAAACATATTTGCTTTTTTTATTGCGGACTATCAACAGAAAACTTCTGAAAATTGCGAGTCATTCTTTGTGTTAAACTCGTCTTATTGAATATATTGCAAAGGAAAATAACAAAATTCCCATTTCATATGCGCAGTGTGGTCTAAACTTCTTATTTCTGTTCCTATTTTATTCTAATTGACTGACTCTAGCTTTCTGGAAATCTTATTATATTATATTATTATTTTGCTACAAGCTAGAGCATTTCACACGCAGCATTAGAAGTGTGGCAACGTTGTTCTATGTTATTTTTAACGTTATAAGTATATAACCATTACTTAACAAAACATCTGTTGCTTCATATATATGCACCCTTCAAGTTATTATAAGTATACGTATGCTGTGATAACCTCCTCTCTTACTTTCACAACGAATTTTGCATTAATCTCTACACTGTACACGCCTAAGGCGGCAAATAAAATTAACTCAGGATTCAAAATAGTTGTCAAAAGAATAACTTGAACTTTTGAGATGGTTAATTTTTTGTGCTCACAGTCTGCTTTTCAGATAGAAGAAAAACCCTTGTATCCTTTTTTTGTTGTTCCAACGATGATAAGGTTCGAAATGAAATTTTCATAAACGACCTCTTGTTTTTAATAGTCGTTGACAAGCAAAGCAAAAATAATCAAATGTAGTTTGACAAATTTAAATCAATTGGGTGCTACTGATTAACACTAAAATTAACAAAGTTGTGACAAATTATAGAAAACCTGGTCAAAAGTCAATTTTAAGTAATTTTGTTATAAAATCCTAGCATTGTAGCCATGGGAATCTTTAAATTGTATTATCAATATTTATTAATAATAATTAATTTAAGCAATCCTTTGCTGTTATTATTAATATTGTTTTTATCAATATACTTTACAAATCTACAAAAATGTTTAAAATTTTTAGGTCGTTTACTCTAAAAAACCTTTGATATGTCGCGTTGAACTAAAAACCTACATTTTATTGATTGACAGTTTTATTTCTAGAAGATTTTATATTTAAAGCTCTTTTGTTTACACGCTGCGCGTTCAAAAATAGAAACATTGTTTAATTTTTAAAATTAAACAAAAATTTAGTTTTTATTATAACTAACACTTTTAATCCCAATTTGCAACATTTCCCAAAAACCATTAAACTCTGACTTCTAAAATCTGCTATAGTATAACAATAATAAAACATCTTGGTTTATTTTGATATGTTTCGATTAAGACAATAACAATTTAAAGTCATCTAATGGTAGAGAACGCCATATTTGCTTCGGGACTTCAAGTTGTGACATCCTTTGATGACAATAGACGAATGATGTTATTTAAGAGCAGAGCCAAATGTCTGCTTCCAAATTTGGCAATTCTTCCTTCCACTTTTGACAAAAGAGTTTTATTTTCTTTCTGCTTGAGCAGCTGCTAGTGTGAAAATCGGTAAGCAAGGCAGCAGCTTGAAGATCCAATCATGTAGATTTCAAGGTCATATTAAAGAAGCAAAAGATGAAACCTTCTACAATATTTGCTATTTTTGTGTGTCAAATCTAACAAAGCAAACTGGAAGTGAAGACAATACATTGACCAGGAGTTTAACAAACGTATAGAATGAAAAAGATCTCCGGAACCACAACAATCATGTGTACAGAAAGTAAAAGGTACTGTAGTGAAGGTAGTATGTTAAGCGTTAGATCCAGCACAATCGAGATGGATCCAGCACATTCAGGAAAGGTAAAAAACAATGCTGAAAGAGTTGGAATATAACAAGAAGAATGAATAACAATCTGTAAGAATGCAGGTTTTCTGACGTTAGCTTCAATAAGAACTGTTATCTTGCAATTTATCTTCACTAATAGCAAACTAATAGGTAACTTTGCCACTATCGTTTAATGTACCGGGTAGACTGCTTTGAATTTCATTTCCTGCAGGAATCTTTTATAAGAATTTACAGCCTTACTTCTTAAGAAGGCGAAGGACAAATCGTTGAGAATTTCGTTAGTAACTTTCTACATCTATCTATTACCAGCAGAAAAAGTTGACCCAAACTCACTGTTTGATGTTGACACGTAATACCAGTGGGGTCAATAATTACTCCAAAGCTTTCTTCTAGACAGTCGTGTAGTATTTATGAAAAAATATGTTTATTTAATATATGTAGGTAGGTTCATAGAAATATTTGTTAAACAAATTTGCAAGTCTTGTAATACTATACAATTTTAGAAAATTATATTAAAGGATACTGAGAGGATTACGAATCGTCAGATTTATATTCATAGCAGGTAATTTTTTGATGTACATTACAAACAAATCAATTGAAATTCTGACAGCGCTTGGAATATTTTCGGTCTAAATTTCTGGGACATTTCCAGCATCTACCACGTTTTAATTTTTGAGCTTCTTGCGGGTGGCTTTGTGATGTTGAGGCTTTTTCTGTGCTTCTTCCAGTAACAACTAATTCTTTCCTAGCTGCATGAGAAATTCTCGTCGTTCATAACCTTTTTTTATTCTCCAATCTTCGTTTAGGTGACACCATAAAATGTAAACGTTCAGTGCACTAATGTCTATCGTGTTATAAAAAACTGTTACAGGCCATCTTCTTGTTTGCCTTTTGACGGTGTACGTTTGGACAAGCTTGACCATTGTGTCTACACCTGACTTTGTTTTATTGTAATCAATGATCATTCGCGGCTTTTTCTTTTTAGTTTCAGAAATTTGACCACTGTCATGCATAGTCGATTTTCCCTTTTTTTAGAACAGTAGGAGGCTATTATGGCTTTGTCTTGATAACCAAATTGTGTTGAATATACATCCCTCCCACGCGTAGTCACTAATTTCTGGGAGAATTGTACCAAGCAATGTTATACTTTCCTTTTCCCTTCCTCTTGCAAGATGAAGGCTTGTAATATATATTTGGCAGTTGTAAACAAATAAAGTTTGACTGTCGCTTGCTGCCCAGATCTTTATACCATACTTCCCTGGTTTAGACGGTATGAACTGTTTGAAGGGGCACCTACCGCGGAAAGTAAGCAGCTGCTCGTCAACGGTCAGATTTTCGTAGGGTATGTATGAATCTTGTAATGTATCATATATCAAAAAAAGCTCTAATGGGCGATAATTTATCTGGATCTCGGTTTCTTTTTCTGGCTTCAGAATTATCAAAACGCAGGCATTGAGAAATTGTGGTGAACCTGCTTCTACTCATCGTGTTGTTAAATATGGGACGTCCATCTTCTACATTCCACAAATTAGTAACTCCTTCGTTATGAGATTTGTAAACGCCTGCCAATATCAACAAGTCAACAAATCGGAAAAACTCCTCGTGATCCAGATTTTTCCATAAATCTCCATGCTTTCGTTGGCCTTCTGCATTAGTCTATCGAATGACGTGGTGTACTATACTATCTCTAAAAAATAGGCGAAAACTACTGCAGATTGTGTCCACATTTCGCTTAGCATATCTGGTAGGTCCTCCTTCTTGATGCAGAACATTGCGTATTGGTTGTTGCCTCATTGTTTGTGTTTGTGGCACTACGTACCATTTTTCAAGTTTATTTTTCGATTTGCAGTACCACAGAAATGTTTATCGTATAATTGAAAATATATAGTAGAAGCTTACATGTAAAAATTAGATTGATGGTCACAATTATCACTGAATATTGAAGATTCTGCGTCAGACGTATTTTCGGAGTACGTACTTCAGCACAATCCTCTTCATCGCTCTCACTTGAATTGGCAGTAACATCCTCGTCAACTTCACTATCATTACATTCTTCTAACCACTGTAATAAAATATTTTCTGCACCTTCATCAGTTACGCGAATGGAACTTCTTCCAGCTATAATTACTGCATGAATGAGCAAGAACAATAGGAATTGTATGAACACAGAGTTTTCAACACATAGCCAGAATTAGGGAAATTACTGGGCATGCAGATAGAAGTAGGAAACTGAGGGATTCCTAGCAAAAACCAATGACATTTTATTACTCGCATAGAAACACGTTACAAAATTCTTCATTCTGAAGAAACAGGTAGACATGAGAAAATATCAAAATAAATGATAAAATAGTAGAGGCATATAAAACAGCGTATTTGATAACTGGGGTCACTCAGACCCTAATGGCATTACGTGTAACAAAATTATACAAGCTACAAAAATTGTGCTCGAGCTAAACTTAGAAAACAATATTTTAGGAAAAGTCAAGTTTTTTCAGAATTTTTAGTAAAAAGAGTTAATAGAAAAATAGCTTCAAATTACTAGTGGGGTCTCTAGCGACCCCATGGCATTATGAGGGTGAAATTGGGTTTCACTAAGATCCTGCGACAGATACACAAAATTCCAGGTACCTTTGTCTGAAAACGTCTAAGGACTCCATTTAGCTTTTATACACACAAACAGAGGGAAGTTTTAAACAAAGAATCATACATGGGGATCTGGTAACTATTTAACTTCCATGATTTCATAAAATAATTCTTATTTTAAAACATTTCAATAATCTTTTTGGTTATTAAAGTAAATAATAATAAAAAAATCAAAAAGTTTACCAAAAAGAGTTTAAAGTTATTTTCAATAACACAGGGCTTCAGGAGTTATGCACTGACCATTTGCTTTGTGTATGATGTCTCTTGCTTGCCATGTTTTCTAATTCAGTGCTAATTTAGTATTGCAATAATATTAATATGATAACAGTTCGAACAAGTATCAATACAGTATGATAAGGTTTAAGCTATACCGCAGAGATGTGCAATAACACTCTACATGGATACTGATTTTATTCAACAAACTCTAGCTTTTTACTTAAGACAAGACAATTAACGGAGACATATATCTAGTTCACGTTTACACATTTAACAATTTAAATTGTAAATGAATATGAAATAAAAGATAATTATATCTGTGTAAATTACTGTTTGGGATGGTATCTACAGGGGGAAATCAAGCACCTACGGTATATCTGTTTAATTATCTGAAATAACAAGACTTTTGTATAATTACATCTGTTTTTATATTTACGTGGATATTCCCAAAACGTAAGGCACTTTGTAGTTTCATTAGGTAAATGACTTTGATTAATAGGCCCTAAGTGGTGGTAATCAGTTTATTAGCAATCTATTAGAAGCTCCTGTGCATGGAAAAACTAATAGGTAGTAAAAGCTGAGACGCTATAAATAATACAATGCAAGCAATTGCATTTACAATTACTTCTTTTATTTCAGGAAAGAAGAGTTTTTATCATAAATGCCTTTCACAAGTAATTTTGTTATCCAATAAACAATTTTACTTTTAAAAGCGTGAAGCGTACTAACCCTATAGAAAATAATAATAAAAATGTTTCCTAAATAAAATTATATTGTGACACAAAATCGATACGGCTAGAAGTAAATTTGAAGTTTACAAACCGTAAAAGTAAATAAGTTTCCGCATCGATTCCTTTATTAACTATTTTTATTTGGGTTCGTTATTTATACCATGTAATAGTGGTTTAAAGTTAAAAACAAATATCAATAAAAGCAGTTATCAAATGGTGATTGAAAAACTTTCTTTATAACGTACATATTGAGAAAGAAATGAAAGTAGTACGTAACAACTAACTCAAAGTTACCCAGTATGAAAGTTTGTAACGTCTCCATAATTGTATTCAGAGATAAAATTGTCAATACTTTCAGAAAAGGTCTAATATCATTGAAAGGAATTTTATAATGCTTATTTGCATTTTACGAGTTGAAAATGGTACAGCTTAGATTACATTGATAAAATTAACTATTTAATTTTATAGTCCGTACCTTTCTGATAATAAAAGTACCCTAAAAGTTTTGTTTATATTAAGTATTTTCTCATAAATTGTAAAATCCTTTCAGTCATTTGTTCTTAAATTACTTTTGACTAGGATGATTAATGAAATGTAATAACCCACTGTAAAAGTTTATAAAAACTTTCTGATGGCCCTTTGTAGCTTTTGTAACCAGTTTGTATTATTAGCTGTTGATCAGAATATTTAGAATATCTAGTTTTGATAGTGTTTTTTACAATCGAATGGCCGAAATGATTTTACCCTTTCATCTTTTTTTTGTGGGATGCGTACTTTTCAGTCTTTCCATCGTCCATTAAGGTCTTTACAAAAATAAAACTAGATTTATCTGAATTATCCCAGTCTCTTCAGATATTGATAAAAATATAGGAGCCTGACATGAATTTTGAAAAAATCAATTGTATCCAAAAATTATCCTTTTGCTGAGGTTTCGGGATATTGAATAAACACAGAATTAGATTTATGTTCTTCAAGGTATCTACTTATCAAAAATATTTGTACTGTATTTCAAAATAGGTTTAGAATTTGTCTGTAAACTATTCGTCTGTCTTATCAAAAGCAAGCGTTAAAATAGGATTTAGAGATATCAATTACAATAACAACTGTGTGTTCTTCGAGAATTTACAATCGGCGCTTGGTAAATAACAGACCACTGCTACATTAATGGTGTAAACGCTTAAACGGATCGACATATACCAAGAAATTTGAAAATTAAATTTTTTCTATGATAGTGCTCTATCAATAATTTAAAGACACTTAGTTTAAAACCGTGTAGGCACACTATTATTCATAATATTTACCGTCTATTGGGTAAATGAATTTGATTCCCACAAGTACGTAGGAAATGATAGAACTGAGAAACGAGAATCGAATGTAATGTTTTTTATAACACTCGCTCTAACAGACAGAAAGTATAAAAGCATTTTTATTAAATACTCTTTGTAATCTAGTCACATATGAGATACGCCTACAGAAACAATAAATACCATTTGCCGGTTTTGCTGTGTCCCTGCTAGCATTTTGTCAAATATTATTGTGCAACAAAACGTAGGTTATTGCGCAGCCTGATAAAAAAGTTATTTTTTAAGCGTTACGTAGTATATCGCAAAAGCTCAAATTAAGTAACTAAATAGTTGTTATAAATAGGTTTCATTTTGCAAATTATTATTTCAGCATATATTTCACTATCCGTGTAGTATACGCCATTTAATAAGTTCATACAGGGTCTATTCAAAAAATAGCACATCTTTCATTACAAGCACTGAAAAAACTCTAATACCGTTTCAAGGAAAATTTCCTCATTATGAGGCAAACTGTAAACTGCTTATGGCATCTAGAACACTATGAAATTCTTTTTTATTACTTGTTACACTTGTCATGCATTTAACTAAGGCATTTCTTATTTTTAAACTATTACAATCGGTGCACTAAAGAATCAATAGCCGATTACCGGATTTTATAGTAAATTTCCAAATAAGAAAGAATCTGTTACTGTAAGTGACTTCTGTTAAGAAAGCTGAAGATAAACAGAACATCGTTGTAAAATTCAGCGAGAAGGGCACCATAGAAGAAAAAGAAGCACTTGATAACGGAATTTGTAGACAATTTAGCTGAACTGAGTAGAAGGGTTAACAAAAAGCATGGGACGTGTATTTTAAAAGTAGAGACAGTGCTGTCATTTCGCGGATAACTAGCTTCCAAAGGCAAAATGGTAATAAAACATGAACTGTTTGAACGTTTTTGAACAAACCCATCTCACCATGTAAATAGTATGTACCGGTAATTAAAAATAAACTGGAAATATGGCAAATACGAGGGCGGTTCAATAAGTACCCGTGTTAGAAATGAAGACACAATTTTTTTCAAAAATTTTTTTTTTATTCTTCAACATAATCTCCTTTTAGAAATATACACTTCTCCCAACGTTCCTGCCATTTTTTTAACCCCTCCAAAAAATAGAATTTGTCGAACTCTCCAAAATACGCCTCTATCTCGGCGATGACTTCCTCGTTTAAGCTAAATTTTTTTCCCGCGAACCATTTCTTCATGTTAGGAAACAAGAAAAAGTCGCAGGGAGCCAGATCGGGTGAATACGGGAGGTGCGGCAGCAATTCATAACGCAATTCATGCAGTTTGGCGACGACAACTCCGGATGAATGTGCTGGTGCGTTGTCGTGGTGAAACAGCACCTTCTTTTTCGCCAAATGCGGCCGTGTCTCCTTCAATTTTTTGTCGAAGCTGTCTAATAACTCACTGTAGTATTGTCCAGTGATCGTTCTTCCTTTTTCTAAAAAATCCATGAGGATGACGCCGTTCGCATTCCAAAAAATCGTCGCCATGACCTTTCCGGCCGATGGAACCATCTTCGCCTTCTTTGAAGCAGATTCACCGGGAGAAATCCATTGTTGCTTAGTTTCTGGTGTGTAATGATGAATCCAGGTTTCATCAACGGTGACAACTCGACGCAAAAACTCCTTCGGATTTCGCTTAAATTGCTCCAAACACTGCTTCGAAGTTAACAGCCGCATCCGCTTGTTGTCCACCGTTAGCAATCGCGGCACCCATCGCGCCGACAATTTTTTTCATCGCCAACTTATCATGTAAAATATTAATTGCCGTTCCGGTCGACACACCTACGGCCTCTGCTACTTCACGCACTTTCGTTCTTCGATCAGCGAGAATCATGTCGTGGACTTTTTGAATGATTTCCTCGGTAACCACGTCTGCCGGGCGTCCTGGTCGCTCCTCATCAAAAACGGATGTTCGCCCACGTTTAAATTCGTTGAACCAATATCTAACTGTGGTCATAGATGGCGAAGTGTCCCCATAAACAGCATCCAACTTTGCTTTTATCTCCTCGCATTTTTTCCCATCCAAAAACAGAAAGCGAATTATCGAACGATACTGCTCTTTTTCCATCTTAGCTAAAATCACGAAACACGTCTTACTCAAATGGCTGTCAAATCCAAACTAACCTATCAATCAGTCTGCAATTTGTTATACCGTCATTTGATAGATGACAGCACAGGATGATAACACCAACTTCCCTCAGGAACGCCTTCTGTCGTCAAACACGGGTACTTACCCTCGTATATTCCTATTGGCACTTTTGAGGAAACCTTCTGCAAAATATACACCTTAAACCCTTATATCGCCGATCTGAATAATGTTTTGCAGTTTTGTGCCTTTAGGTATGATATTAAAATGTACCAAATTTTGGCCCAATCGGACAACGTTAACACGTGCCGCATCGAGTTTGAAGTTTGAAAAAATTGGTAATTTTCATGTTTTTTCAAACGTGTTTTTTTTCTAGGCACGAAATGGGGGCTCGAAAGCAACCAAGATATTTTGTTATGGATAGTACGGTAAATGAGGAACATTTTGGGGTAGAGTTCGTCAAGATCGGTTAAGTAGTACCAAAGTTACAACCATTTTTTCGAACTACCGGATATACGGGAATACTGGGGCTAAGTCACCAACTCGTCGTTAAGGACACATTTGCACAGTGGGTAATGGACAGCAGATGCTAATGACACTTTTGGTATAAACATTGATAGTGATTTTCACACGGAAGACAACAAAAAATCTCTTTTTTCCGCTAAAATTTGAATCAGGTGGTCGAACATATAAGGTATAAAAGCACAAGAATTGATTTTTTTAACAGACAGAATTTACTTACATAATTTGACAGGACATTAAAGCGATTTCTGCAATCCTCGTTTTGTAGTCGTCGGATATGTCCTCCGGTACTGCTGTACGACCTAAAAAAAAGAAAAAGAAGTGGATCAAACTAACTATATGTGAACCGAAATGTAGCAATAATAGCAAATGGCGTACCTGCAATAAAAATTGCTTTTGTGTCTCATTTCTTGTAAACTTCTGATTAAATTCTTCTATGAGTTTTACTGCCCTTTCCGCTGTGTCATTGACACATTTTATTCCGCTGATAATCTTAATTGCTTCCATAGATCCTCTGTCCTTAGGTCAGAAAACTGGATCTTTTTTAAGAAACTGGGTGTCGATTTGAAATCTCTCAAAACATCGTTTTGATTTCGAAGAAACCAGTGCAGCTGGCAAATCGTTTTTCAAAAATTCTTCTAGATCGTCAACTTTAAAGAAAATCTTTTTAATTTCGGTGTC
>VTPC01001371.1:89357-120448 GCA_011009095.1 Ignelater luminosus
TTAAGTCCAGCCTTCACCTTAAGAAGACACTAATAACCTACTAACGTCAAGAACATAATTATTTACACTAACATTTTCCAAAGCTTTTATGAAAAATATGGCATTACTTACTCGTATTGGAAAATAGCATAGAATATTTTATTTGTCAAAGATCCGAATTTGAAAACCAATACTTCGGTTTTGTATTTCGCCCGTAATCTCTCCGAATGGATCTTACATTAGCAAAAGCTTCACATGAGTTATTGCGTTGCCTCTTTTTGGTAATGATAGAAATGTTGTATGAGTATATACAAAGCGTTCATAAATGTTTCTAGGTCTGGTTGGCTATAGAATCTAATTTTGATGTCCCGCCTTGTTGATTAATTTCAACAACTAATACGTATGTGCTTTGTGTCATTAGTCAATTGAAAATGTCATTGTCCTGCATTTAGCAATTTAGTTAACTTCGTGCTGAAATTCGTTGTATTGTTCCACATTGTTTCTCTCTAATTGCGCTTTTGGTACAAAAAAGTTTTTTCAAAGCTAAAGTAATTCTTGTGCTGTGTCTGCGTAAGTATAGTAAGACTCGTACATACTGTAAACATTAAAAGATATTAATGTAATTTATTTTCGGCACCACTGTAAAAAAGCAAAGATGAATTTAGAATACGATTTTCTAATGTTAATGTTTCGCATAACACAGAAGATGTAGTTAGTCGATTTGCTAGAACAGGATCTATTGAGAAGGGTAAATCTTCAGACAGACCTGTTATAGCCTTACAAAATAACGACTGTGCAAGAACTTCCTGTACCAGATTATGGTAGTCGGAGAGAATATTGTACATGGTTTGAGAACAATATGAACGATGATTTACTGGATTTGTCTTTTTACGCTGCTGTTTTTTATTTTTAATGTTGTTAATAAATTGCAGACCATATTTCCTTTATTTTGTAATTATTATTCTTTATTCGTAGCTATTGATACCAAACAGAATGTGTTTTTTAACACTTGATTAAATTAGTTAAATTCCTGCACTAAACAATCATCATTTTATCAAATATAAGATTAGGCAACCATCAAAACAACTATGCAATGCGTGTAACGTGACAAACATTCTAATACATATCCTGTTTTTCAAAAGGCGGCAAATGCATGATTTCAAAGCCACTGGACCCAGAAACATTTATAAACAGTTCGTATAAGTTGTAGTTACAAGTAGTAACTAAGGTAATTGCGACGAACTGAAGTGCTTGAAGTGCAGAGTTACAAAGTGGTAGCTACAAATAGTTCATATTTTTATTGTTTTCGATGAAATTAGATCCAATATGTACTGCAGCTAATTTTCTAGAATGTTTGATCTTTTTTTGATATTTTTGGTAAAGGTAGATATCACTGCGCGTTCAAAGTAAGGTTTATCTTGGATTTCTTGTTTCATACCCTTTTATTCAACAACGTACTGTGTAATCTCCACAAGCTCAATTCTTTTAAGTTGATGGATTTGGTTAAGGGTTACTATTATACCATTTTTTTGGAAAAATCCCGAACTTCAACAGTACTGAAAAATACCGAAAACTAAACCTAGAGATAATGAAGAACTTTTTAAAAAACTTTTTGGTGGTAATTAGTGAATGAGCAAGCACAGGCTGAAGTTGCTCTGTGAAAAATGACATACATTCTTCTTTCTTCATGAGGAGTTGTCACTTCTTCATATTTAAGATTTAATCGAACGAAGTTTACTGTGATGTATTATTTAAGAGAAACAACATTAAGAAAAAATAAAATGATTTTCGCGTTTGAGAATTCACATGTGAAGCAACAAAGGAAACTATAAACATACTTTTTAGAGTTAATAAAGTCTATTTATGTTTATGAAAGAGCATAACTGATTTAAACTGCAATATGAAACAGACATGATGAAAACGTCAGAATAATTTGCAGGTAAAAGAAACTACGAAACCCTAAATGACAGGCAACCACAAAGTAAATATGACAGGGTAACTTTCGGCAATAAAGCCTTCATTGTGTAATAAACACAGAGCTGGAGCACATTCGCAAGTAGTCAGATTTCTAGTAGAACTACAAAGATGCCCTAAAACAATATTATTATTTAGTTTTCTGCGTACGACAATATTATTCCTAAAGTACTTCCACTCATTTCAGTTGATGTTCCTCTGAAATACAAGTTAAATATTTTGGCGCTTTAATTTAAATTATGAAGCAAATTTCAACAGAAGGGGTTAACACATTATTTTCTTTTGTTTTATTATATCATATTTAATTAACGAAATTACACTACTGTGTTTTGATTAAATTTTGCATTACAAATATTGTTCCTAAAAGACTGAATAAATTTCTAACAAACGAATACGCAATTATTTTACAAAAATATTTTAAAGTTAACTAAAATACTACAACATTCCTAAAAATTTAGCTCTTTTAGTTTTATTTTGTAACAGTTATCCTCAATTACAGTCAGTTTGAGATAAACCCACGTAAAATCAAATAAAACCATAATAAATCTTCAACGGTTGCTGACTCCAACGTAGGCCGAAAATCTTTTCAGATTCAGGAAATTCTCAAACATTTGTTAAAAATCTCAACAACGTTTTTGTAAATAGCATTAGGTACACATTTAAGCAGAACGCCGCTTCAGTATTCTGACAATAATGCGTATACATAAAATTCTTTAACGCGATTCCAAATTTATTTCCGTTGGAATTTTATATATTCCACATGTTCCTTCTTTTTTTATTATAAAACGTAAAAGTTCCAATTTACTTTACCATAAGCTGCTATTCAAAAAAACCAATAAAATATAGTATTGTACTTATCTAAAAGTACATTCTTCGAAGAGACAAATTGCCTTTACTCAATGGAATTTGCTGCCTTTTAGAAATAATGCTACAAAAGTTAATTAAGGGGAACTTTTCGTTTCTCATAAATACTATTTACATTGCTTTTTGTAACTGGCGTTAAAGGTTGCAGACTCATACACAATACTAATCAATTGTATACTGTAATTTAAAGAATTTTCTCACGTTTTATGTTGTATCGCTGTAGAAGTTTGCTACGTGCTGTATTTGGAAAACGCGAATTACTTTTCTTATATCCAATTTCAGTAAACAGAAAAACCTGGCATTGTTACCAGAAACGGTTCTCTGAGGATATTTTCTAAGCTCACTAGATTATAGTAAATGTAGTTGAATAGCAAAAACGAATGTGTTTTTCGCGTCTACCATTTTTATAAACCTTGTGCACTAACTAAAATGGATGCAAAATTTATAATAACCTTGGTAGAGTTTTTTATATATTAGAAGTTATGGAAGGTTTCCCAAAAGGATTTAACAGTTTTCATTCACTAATATTATTTAGTAAAATTAACTTGCTGATTGTAGAACAATGGAAATCCTTCTCAAGCATTTTTGAAATATTTTTTAATTTTGAGAAATGCAAAAAGGTTTTGTTTTAGTAACTGTTACAAGAGTTAGGAAACTACCATGACGAAAATAGGCTACGCAATTTTTTAAATGAAAAACAAGCAACCAAATTCTATAAAATCTAGAAGATTAACCCGGTAATACCCTGACTGACAACAGTGTGGGGGCACGTACATTGACGTAGTCCCCTTGAACGAGACGAGTTGATGCGTTTTGTCAGTGTGAAGTCGGTGTTGTCATGTAATCGAAAGCTCTTTTAACGTGCCATGATAATGTTAATACAAATTAGGTTTTAAGTTAACCAAATTAAAATGAAGCTAATATACATTACGGAAGAAGCGTGAGTTCACATAAATGTACCGTTACGTCTACTATAACAATAATGTTCAATTATAAATTAATACATTTATGTCTTTATGAGCTCTTAGACTCTGGTAGTAATTGTATGTAATTGTCCAGTTATATGTAAACATCGTGCTGTGAGGGTTTTGATAAACTTTTTCTATTTTTTGGGATTACATAAATTATGTTGACATACCTAGGTAGATAAATAAATGTCGATTAAGTAATTTATTCTGACAATCCACACTAACTCTGGATTAATAAATTAATTCCTAAAATACTTCAAACCAATTTAAAGAAGAAGTTTACTTAGGTAGTTAATCTATTGTTAAGAATTTATTTCAGAGCTAATTAGGCTTGTTTTATGATTATTCTTTAAAATAAACCTACAGAACTTTATTATAAAAGATAATTTAACTTATAAAAGAAATATTACGCAACTTATTATCTCTATTATATGGTATTATCATAGTCAGGGTTTGTCTTGCCGCTGGCACTCTTGCTAAATACGAGTAGGAAAACAATTTTCAGACGTGATTAGCAAAAATTCAAAATAGAAAGTGCGTTGTAAAATTATTCTATGTGATTTGCATTTACGTAGTCACAGTAAATCATTACTTTATAAAAGAAAGAATTTGCTTAAAAGTAGTATCCCAATTAGTTAAAATGCTAACATTCAGCTTAAACACTGATACCTGCACCTATACCATTTATTTAGTTTTCAAATAATAAGAACTTAGAATTGCTCTTAACACAAGATATCTGTTTTAGTTAAAACGTTACAAACTCAAATAAACTACGTTCTTGTAATCGTTATTTCTAACATTCTTCCTAGTGGCCATAAGATTTTTTTTACTGTTGTCACATATTCTACCATTACCATATCTCCTACCTTTAAGCTTGTAACAAGTGCCAAAAGAGCAATTTTTTACATGAATCCAAATTACATGAATGCAAAAAATTTCTTTATTGGCATATGTTTGTTGCGTACACCATTTTTCTTTTGGCCGTGCCAAAAAAAATTTTTTCGACGTCGTTCTTGGTGTCAAAAGCGATTTTCTGAAGCACTAGTGCCCAATAGTAATATTTTCGCACACTAGTACTCTAAATTATTTCTTGTGGGTGCTAGTGCTTTGGACATCAAAAACTATATGAATAACCACTACTTTTGATGGGGCCTAGAGAAAATACAGTGTGTAATTTTTATAGTTTAATGAACATCTCCCTAATACTTTCTTAAGCAAATTCTTTAAAATTCCTGTCATCCTTTTTCAGAAGTCCCTTCACCATAGACTAGTTGATGGAATCAGCTTATAATTTGTCCAACAATGTATTTGCTTCATATGTTTATACCAGCATCGTTCCACCATTTTAATGTTTTGCCACATAACCTCTCAGCATTAAGTCTGTATGATTTACCTGACTTGATACACAACTTCAATCTTCAGAATGGGATATATTCTACACCATTTTTGACGTACGTTGTCTAAAGGACGCTTTGCTTTAACCCATCTAAAACAACGATATAATCTTAGAATCGTCTTAACTCGAACTGTAACTACCTTGGTGTACTGTTTATTTATTGATATCACAAATAAGAAACTGTCTTTCCTCCGTCTTTATACCCCAACAAATTTGCACAATACCAACAATAGTAATTTATTATCCGTTTCAGCCCTCATACAAGGGCCACTGCTAATATTCGCGGAGTCGAGTACTCCTGGTATTGCCAGCGTTCTTCAATTGTCAGTTTCGTAAAATTTGACATTTTTTACCAATAACAGCTTGAATTAAAACCGAGCAGGGTAACAGTTCGCTTCAGCTACTCCTAGAATTAAAGTTGTACAGAAAGACTTTAACCTTACCAATGCATATATATCCACTCAGAGAATTAAAATACTTAGAAAATGTTTTAAAAAATTTTGAAAATCGACGATCTTGACAGTTCACTAGCAAAACGACTGCCATGAAACTATAATATTGCGGCTACGTTCCTACTACTCTCCGACAGCGTACCAACCGGTACTACCACAACCCAATTTCTCTAAATCACTTGGAAAATCATCCAATTCAGCCACCCGCAAAATTGAGGTAAAATTCATTAAAAAAATGAACGTTTAAGCACTTCTAACCCAACCACACCCTCGCTTTGACTCCCCTCAAGATTGGGTTAAACTTCATTAACAAAATGAACGTTTAATTGCTTCTAACCTAACCACACCTTCGCTTCGGCCTCCCACAAGATTGGGGTAAAATTCTTATACGCGGGTCATGTTGCAGTAGGAGGTTGGTAGTATGTGTATCAGCTGATTTAGTTGCCAACTCATTATTTCTATCGTGCAACATAACCTCAGATGTGCTTAAAAATCGTGTTTGTTTTTCGTCGGTTTTGCCAAGATTTAATTAATTTTCTTTACCTCCAGCCACTTAATTGTGTTCTGTGAGTAATTCTCTACCTGCTGATACCAAAACCTTGCTCTCAAAGCGTCGTTTTCCTAAGGATAGCTATATCCAACAATTACCCTGAGCAGTTTCATTTCAATAGAACTTAACAAATTAATTTTGCGAAAAAAATAGAAATGTCAAATCGTGATTTTAGAGTGATGATCTTCGATAAGGGTTAACACCACAACAATGTGTGGAGAAAGTTAGTTTGTTATTTGGGGATGAAGCACCATCCAAAACTATGGTTTACAAATGGTTCGCAGAATTAAAGCGTGGAAGATCAACGTTTGATGACGATGTTTGCAAAGATCGTCATGTGACATACAGTGAAATAGAGAATTTGAATGTAAAAAAGCTCTTCAGTCGTTGGATCCCTTACAATTTGACAAAAACGCAAAAACAGGTACGTGTCAACTGGTGCAAGGAAATGCTCAAAAAACTCGACCATGATCGTTCCAATTCCGCAAATTACATCGTAACAAGTGACGAAACATGGATATATTTGTATGAGTTTAAAACTAAACAACAATGGACTGTATGGGTATTTCAAAGCGGACCAAAACCAAGAAAAGTGGTGCGTTGAAGAAGCGTTTAAAAACAATGACTGCTTGTTTCTTCGTAAAAACGGGTCACGTTGCAACTGTTGTATTGCAGGATTGAAAAACAGTTATTGCTGACTGAAATACTTCAGTTTATTTTCCGGAAGTTATCTCTAAAACCAGATCTAAACAACTTAACTCTTTCAGGTATGTTGGTTTAAAATTTAACCCACCAAATATGGTTAGCTCAAGGGATAGTGGAGTAAGTTTTAACCCACCTTGTAAAGCGATTTGTTTTGTGTGGTATGTAGGTTTAAATTTTGTCCCGCGCGTCTTATAGGTCCGTTCGACATCTGCTGCCAACATGTGACCCGTTCCGAGTGATTTTGTAAAGGTATCAACCATATTGTTAAATTTGTTTGTGTAGCGTCGCCATGAATGTGAATGCTTTTGTAGTTTAGTTTTGTTTGTAAATAATATTGTTTGAAAAGTGATACAGAAGATAAAAACAGTTAATTTAGTTATAAGGTAAGGCATTGTTGTAATTTCTAGTCTACTTCCTTTAGGTTATGACAATAATATAAACAAATACATTTCTGGGTAAATTCTGAATCGCCATACATGTAAGGGATTTTTTAGGTATGGACCGGCAACACGAATATCTGCCATTTAGATTAGTTGGCATGACAAGACAAAAGTTTTATGACGAAGCAGACCAATTTCTTGATAATGTAGAATATGTTGGTATTCTGTCTGATGATGGTTCTGAAAATGATAGCGGTCCAGATGAGGTTGCAGATGAAGAGATGGAGGTTTGTATGGATGAGCAAGGCGATATAGGAATAGCTCTTTCGGATGAATAAAATGGCGATTTATGTGATTCAGATGATGAAATTCCATTATCACAGATTTTCAATTCAAAATCTACCATAGCTTGGTCAAAAAATAATACTATGAAGCAGTCTTCCCCTTGCCACAATTTATTCTGGATATGACGGCCCCCTCACCTTTTGACTTATTTTACTTATTCATAGATGATGATGTTTTAAAGCACATTGTCTTTTAAACTAATCTTTATGCAGAGTAAGCATACCAGTTGTCTGGAAAGACATATAAAAGAACTGACCTTGACGAAATAAAAACATTTATTGGAATTAATCTACTAATGGGCATTAAAAAACTGCCCTCCTATCGTGATCACTGGAGCACCTTTCCTGACCTGCATGATCCATATATTAGTAAACTAACCACTGTACATCGTTTCAGTTGGCTTCTGAGTAACATTCATTTGAATGATAACAACATTATGCCTCAACGGGGTAGTGATAACTTCGACAAATTGTATAAAATTTGGCCACTTCTCGATATGGTTAGAAATAACTTTAGAAAGTGCTTGAAACCATATGAACAAATGTCGATAGATGAGTCTATAATCAAATTTAAGGGCCGTTCAAGCATAAAACAATATATGCCAAAAAAGCCAATAAAGTATGGATGTTAGCAGACCAGACGGGTTATTGTTATGATTTCGAACTTTATTCTGGCAAAACTGCAGTTGCAGTTGAAAAGGGTTTGAGTAGTAGGGTTGTAAAAAACTTTTGTTCAAGTCTAGAAGGTAAATTCCATAGAATTTACTTCGATAACTTCTTTTCAAGTATTCTCCTTATGAAGGAACTACTAGATAAAAATATATATGCTTGTGGAACAATCAATACAAATCGAAGACATTTCCCTAAATTTTCCTCTGATAAAACTATGAAACGAGGAGACTATGAATGGTTTTGTAGTAATAATGGTATCTGCGTTTTGAAATGGTAAGACAAAAGGTCTGTACATCTAGTTTCTAATTTTCACGATCCGGAAGTCACTACAGAGGTTAAACAAAGAGGACCTGATGGATGTATTACAAATGTTCCTTGTCCGGCTAGTCTTACCGATTACAACAAGTGTATGACAAGTTTGACCAACTGAAAGCTACTTACGGATTAGATAGAAAGAGTAAAAAATGGTGGCATAGGATAATGTTTTTCTTGTTTGATGCTGCTGTGGTAAATGCATATGTGCTTTATAAACTACTTCAAAGACCTTCACTTACGATGAAAGATTTTAGAAGACGCGTAGTAGATGCCTTGTGGCGAAACAGCTTGTATACAAAATAGCAGTGCCAGCTGGGAAGTTATCAATTCCAATTGTAAATAAAAAACCAGCTCAACCTCAAGCAATTCGAATTTGCGAAAACGCGCATCAACCAAAACGTACAACTCGTCGTAGGTGTGCATTTTGCAGTACTAAGGCTAGAGAAAAACGAACAAATTGGATGTGCACCGTTTGCAATTTGCCGCTATGCTTAGGAAAGGACAAATCATGCTTCCAACTGTATCACAAGAAGCAAAACTAATGATGTCTGCAAACTTAACGGTTGAGTGGAAGAGCAGAAAAGGACTTTCTCCGAGTCTGAACTTCGCGTTTGGGAAAATTAATTACGTTTGTATATATATATATATATATATATATAATGTATTTTGTTTTTATTATTTGTTTTTTTCAATAAAGACATAATATTATTATTATTATTATTATTATTACTCAAGAGGTATGCTGGGTTATAAAACAACCCACCCATTTTTTTCCAAATTTGAAATATAAATTAAGAAATAATAAGTTACATAGATTATTTCAGTTACTTTTAACAAGTTTATGTAGATTTTACGTTGATTTCTAATAACTTTTTTTTCCGTACCGTTAGGACTTTTATTGAGTGTGAATTTCCGTACTGATCTTCGTTACTTCTCAAAGCGACAGCGCTAACTGAAATGAACTTTCAGCCATAACTTTAAAACCTTTGCAATTATACGGGTTTGTATTGAGCGCATTGTTCAATCTGCTACCCAATTACAAATGCGCTAATGTCGAAATCATGTTAAGTAGTGTACACATAGAATGATACTATAATTGCTAGTTAGTAGAGACGTGGTGGTAAGACCACCAAAGCCAAATAACTGAAGTGTACCCGTTTTTAGTACAGGAATCATTTATTGAACATAGTAGGTAGAAGGAAACCAATCATCTAAGTTAAGTCGAGTTCAGAGCGGTCACTACTTAAATGGGTGGATGCACAAAAGACCAGCACCTGCTGAATCCTCTCATACTCTGTAGTATATGCATCTAATACTTACTTAATGTTAGTACGATGTGTATGTTTAGAATAAATAAAGAACTAGAAAGACTTGATTGTAATCCTATAAAAGTCATGGCCATCAATCATACTTTGCATTTAGAGGACAAAGTGCTAACATGATTTAATACATATGTATGTAAAAGAAAACCAGCTTGCTCAAACAAATTGAGAACGGACTAGAAGCAATGCTACAGAATGAGACCTTGCTGTCAAAACAGCTTAGGCAAAATCTTGATCGTAGCCAAACCTAGGAATGGTGGAGAAAAGAATATTTAAGAAAGAAGTAAAGAATCTGAAAACTGCAACAACGTGAATTGGGTATATAAAGTGTCAATGCACAAAGGTTGTCGAAACAGGCTACATAAAATGTAGCCACAATGTATTTGAATCTAAATAATTGCTATACATAGTACAATAATTGTTAACGCATTCGATTTTAAATTACATTGAAATTCAGCACTTAATAAAATGTTTTAACTGGCAATTCAAAGCGTCTAGTGAACGATAAAATATTAAGAAATAGTAGTTTGCGTTATAATAGAATAGCTCAGTTTCTGAGCAGTTTGATTAAATTAGTTTTTTCTTGACAATATTGGTCGTTGTATTATTGCGGATTTCAATCTAAATCCTTAAAGTTTTTATTTCTTCGTGAAAGTGTCATAACTGTAATAGCTATAGTAAGAAACATTATAACGCAGAATATATTTTTAGATTTTTCTCGGAAAATCAAATTAAAAAAACTCTCAACAATAATTTATAAGTATTAACTGCAAACATTGGCATGCTGCTAAAATCAATCGCAGTTAACCTTTCAGTATTTTTCAATTCGTGTGGTAAATGTGAAAGATATATTTATTATTGCGTAGGAAAAATTCTACAAAACATTAATTATTCCCTAACAGTGTACACATTAAAATACTACTTCCCCTTAGGTTTATTTACATGATAATTCGTAAAAAAGTCTGCCAAAAGAAGGGTAATCGTTAGATTGAAAATACTGGCTCAGCATTTAGACCGCTGAGCTAGTCGTATGTGGGTAGGACTTTGCCACTAATGCCCCGAAAACGTTAAAGAGATCCCAATTGGTTATGGTCTGACGAATAAGCGATAAATTTTGTAAGATAAAAGAAATGAGGTGATTCTCGCTTGCATACTTTATTTGTCTTTTAGTCAGTTTCTAGCTGTTATCTTGATAACTCTAATATTTGACTTTATTAATAATGACGTAATCAATTGTAACTTTTTCTTCTAAACATGGTTATGTATTATGAACATTAAGATTTCTTGTAGTAATCTTGTTAATTATCTATTCTAACACGACTTGTTATGTCTTAAATTCTGTTTCACTATTAGAACATTGCCTTTACCGTTCATAACAGTACGGAGAATTTTTAGTTTTAGATTTAGTTTCTTTGTCTAGGCTACGCCTAATAGGGTGTTAAAGTTGTATCCGTAGCTTTCGTATACATGTTTCCAATATTTGCAAGTTTTTTTACTCCCTTTTAATCTGAAGATGAATGTTTAAAAGTCAGTGGAAATTTCTTAAACAGGTTATAAAATTTTATGGTTATATAAATAAAAACTTATATTATAATCAATACTTACAGTATGTTCAAATTTCTCAACAGTTTATTGAACCTCTTCAAAATGCAGTTGCGCAACAACAAAATGAATTTAAACTAAAAGAACAAAAATAAAATGGTTTCCTACCCAGATAATTCGAATGAATAAGATAAATTGAATTTCCCTTACCTAAATGTCAGAATAGTCAAGGGTCGATATGACTTGTGGCTTGCAGCATCTGCCATTGGTGTTCCCCAGAAATCATTCTTGAAGACGTGGCTAATAGCGTTACGAGCAAGCACATCCTTGTTAAGTGTCACGGCAGGTATGTCGTCATGCACGAAATCCCCGCTCAGTCCGTTAAGGTAACAAGCAATTGCTACCGTGCTTACAAGACTATACATTGGCCACGAACTGGGCGTTGTGCGCTTTTCCTCAACCGCAGCTCCGGCCGGAGCAACAGTAGCAGTTCTCCGTTTCATTGCGTTTTCTAATCTCCTAGAAGGTCACCCGCTTTATTACACCGAATGAATGTTTATACCCGTCTTTTATGAAGAAGTTCACGCGCGTTCATTTCGGAGATACATTACTTCTGCTTTTACTTTCTTCAGCCGCTTGCTGCAAAGCCTCGATTAAATCACAACAGTCTCGTAAATTCATATATTTAGAATAAAAGGCTTTACAAGAGCGCTATGTCGGCTTGGCTTCTCTCGCATCTTCAGATACTCTGTCGCAATGTTAGCACTTTCGTTCACATTATGCGCGTTCCCACACCAGGGAAAAGGGACATTTTTACAATATAAAGATTATATTCCGGCGTAAAAATGTTCTTTATCACCGGCAATTGAATTTATTATGAAAATTTTACTTCTGCTGGTTTTATAACTCTTTATATCAAAATGGAAATTAAAAAAACACGTTCAGTTAATGACACAATACGCTTCTGGTCCATTACACTAGGATGGCACATTTGTTCACAATTGATCACCTCATCGCACTCCGAGCTTGGTTTTACAGTGTCATTTATCTCGAGCAGTTCTTTGTTTAAGGAGATTATCTGCTTCACCGTAGCGGAAGCTGGAAATGTATTGTGATGGTCCCCAGTGTCCGCCTGCAACAGATCAATAATATCAATACGTTTGTGATTACAACCGTTTCGGCACGTCCTCGCTTGTTATGAAAGCTCCCGGCTGCTACAAGCCTCGGAGTAACATACAGTGGCAGAATTTGAACAATTGTGCTCGTATAAGAACACATACGCTAAACTCAATATCCGCAAATGCTATTCTGATTTTACGTTCAAAACCACTGTTCCCGCGAAACGTGCCCTTAAAATTCAAGCGTCTTTCAAAATATCAAATCGAGTCGCGTTATTGCCTTAGCTAAATTTAACTAAATTCTTTATGTTCCAAATGCGATTGTATAAAAGGTTTGCAACATTAAATTTTGATAACATGAATCGACAAGATTGTTCTTAATTAATTAGAATAGAATAATCAATAAAATAATTAAAGAATTAATCGTATTTAGGAAAACTAATTTTAAGTGTTTCTTTTTTAAGAAACTGGCTGTCAGTTCAAAAGATTTAAATTTAGTTATCACCTTTACAAACCATAAATGAAGAATATGCAAGTATTTAACATACAACGAAAGCCAATGGCGCAAGTAATTAATGTCACGAGTTGTTTTTATTAATGTACGTTACTATGTAGTAGTATCTAAAATATTAATATCTAAGCTAAGGAAAACCCATTAGTTAATTAATTACGACTTTGATAACAATTTGTTACCGATTGTAGGTACGTCAGAAAATATCTAACCGCTCAACATTGTTCTCTCTGTTCAAATGGAAGCTTTAGAGGAATTTTTAGAGAAAATATTAGCCTGGTTAAACTAGGAAATACAATATCACCGCAATGTTAGTTCAACGCTCTAGATGTCAACTGAACTTTTTTCATTAACAAAGAGCTAAGTTCAGGTAACTTTTTTTTGTTACTTTTTTTTGAAGAGATATAAATAATTTCATGTGAGGTAATGTTCAAGCTATTTATTCTATTTTTGAAGAGCCTTGTTTTGGATATTACGATATTATTTTCCCATTAAGGAAGTCTAAAAGTACTTTTTTCTATTTTCCAAGACCTTATTTACTTTGACCTTCATTAGTTTTAAAATACGAATACAAATAGATGTTTGTGGTTTGCCGAGGCACGCAAACGTATATCCCGGTGGTTTTCGATTTGGTTTGGGAACATAAATTTGTAATAAAAGTTTCATGTCCGTATTGCTATTTACAACATTATTTTCTAAATGTACGTTGCTACTGACAGAAAATGTATTTTGGTTAAGCTCTATAAACGTTAGTGTCCCATAAAAATTATCTTTACTTCCTTAAAAGTCTGTAATTAATAAATTAAGGTTTCTTTTTACCGGATTAAGCCCGGAAAAATTTATGAAAACAACTACTGCTGGGTTAGCCACTTCTACATCTATCTATAATAATTATGAAATACGCAACGTGTTTTAAAAAATAAAGATTTTGCAATTTATTATCTTCTGCTTTTTATAATTCAGTAAAACACATTACAACATAAATAGTATACTATTCGACAGACGTTGAGTACATAGTGTACGTAAATTTTAGATTTAGCATTAGACTAATTTACCAGTCTGTGTCTGATCTACGTCCGTGTTACTGCATTGAACATTACAATTTGTCAAATCTCAAATTTGCATTTGCAGTTTCTAATTTAGTTGGTTCCTAAAGTTTTTAAACCAACAAACCATTGAAAGTGAATAATAATATAAAACCTTTCCGTGGTAATAACCCAATTGCTGACTTACTAGCAAATATAGAATTTGTATTGTATGGACAAACCTATGATATCTAATTAGTTACAAAATATCATAATTAATATTTGTTTATAACGACAAGAAATTTAAGAACTCTATGAACAAACTTTGTAACATTGCATACTACTGAACACTCTGCGACTATCTCGAATTATTACACCTTACAGGCATATAATTATGGTTGCTGTAAAGTGAAATGTAAAGTATTTCCATGCTCCTGCTGAGTGTTTCTGACTAGTGAATACATGGATCTTGATGAATCTAGTTTTTGGGTAATATTACTATGGAGCATGTTAAACCGCTAGGGTGGGTGGGTAATCGGTTCGAATTACTGAAACCAAAATAGTCTGGTAGGGTAATCACTACGTCAAGCACTGGTGTAGCCGTATAGTTCATCGTGTTAAAAACATACCTAAAGTAAAATACTGCAACAATTTAACAGCCTAGATTACTAATACAGAACACTTTATCCGAGTGACTTATCAAGAGAAACTTCAAAGTTTTGGACTTGAGTATTTCTAACGGTGCTCCATGCAGGAAATGTGTTGACAACATTTAGACTCTCGTATACATAGTTAGAAGGTATAAAACAAAAGAAGTATTCAATAGCATCGAAATGCATAGCAAACAAAGGATAAAAGTCGGCATTGATTTAATCATTCAACCAAAATAAGAAGTTTAGCATACCATATGGAAGATTACCTCATTTTATTCTTGAACTAACTAGAAAACAAAAAGCAATAAGAAAATGGCAAAAGCGAGAGTTTATTCAAATAAAGTCCAATCAGAAACTCACAATTTAGAGTTTAGTTAACTTGCTATTTAGCAACCAACCTATATAAAAAGCTGTTAAAAAATGGCTGTTTACCACACATTGATAATAAGAGTTATTGCAATGATAATGAAATGAAGAATAATGTCAAGTCCAACTACTTAAGATACTTGCACGATTAATTAAACCCTGAAAATCAGTACTTGGTTAATAATATCCAACTATCAAAACTACTTCACTCTTAGAAATTCAACACTTTCTCAGCCAGTCTGTAAATAATATGGTAGAATCATGCCTAATAAAAATTTTAAAACTTAAGCATCTAAAGACAATAATGCATTGTCTACTACAACTTTTAAAATCTATTTGGAGATTGGCTAGTTTCTTAAACCTAGAAAACCTACTAAAATTGGCATTTATCAAGGCCCTTGACAGGGGCATAGCAAAATTGTTTCCTTTGTAAGTTACGTTCTTTTCAATGTACTGAATATTTAAACAACATCATGATGTCTTTTATTAACTTTCCTGCTACATTCATTGTTTTAAAGTCAATGATTCCGGTAGGAAGCCAATTACTAAAATTCTTGAAGCATCGGCCAGCGACATTCCTGTACCTGACAACTCGTCCTATAGTTAGTAGTATTATGTTGGCAATACTACACTATCAGCATAAAGTTACAATATTTACATTGCTGTAGTCTAACTTTAAGGGTTAATAAGTGGAGTATTAATTTGAATGCCACTCAATGTTTTCCCAAAAAATCAACTACCAGAATCGTCCGTGAGATTCACCTACCAAATATTTTGAACGTTAAGTTAGATAGAGATAATCAGAACTTACAAGAAGTTGTACGTCGTCTTATGCAATTTTATATCGTTCTAAATAGAAAACCCTCTGTAACACTTAACTGTGTACTTACCATACACGCATTACATACGCGTGTGTGGTATGAAGAACTGCAAGATAAAGATACAATACTAAAGTATTACGAAGAGCGCGTCTTATACTCGTTGCCTAGAATATCACGAAACAAATAAACCAATGAGTAATGACAGTATTATAATACTATAACAGCAACAAAAACACTTTTAATTTATTTTTGTTAGTCTTTAAAATAATAATTAGAGATGGTTTTACAAAATTATCTATTTCTGTTATTGTCTATCTATAGAAATTACCATGTTTTGTAAGATTCGATACTAAACTCGGCGAACCAATGCAGTGATCACGTGAAAGTTGCATGGACAGTATGCGCTAGTACTCATCTGAGTGGACGTCCAATTTACACTATCAAATCTGAATAGACTACCCGCCAGATTAAAAATAAGTAGTGCTTAGGTATTTACGTTAAAGTCTATAATCCAAAAACAAAATTTACAAACAAAATAAACACAAGAAGTAAAACGGAAGCACGGAGGTTTCAGGTTGTATTGGTTTCTGTATACAGTTTGTCTTAGGCTACTAGGAACATAGTCGCTATTGTTCTATATGTATCCAAGGTTATGAAACAATCGTTAACAATAAAATTACTAAAAATAAACAAAATACAGCCTGTCTGAGGCTTCTACGTACTTTCGTAGTCTAGGTAACAGATACTTGCTATTTAATATAATTGTTTTAATAATAATCACAAAACTACTAGACACCCTTGACCAAATTAAAAAAAGAATAATATCATGAGGATATGTCATTTGAAAATTTTGACTGTTGGATTCTGTTACTTGTTATTATCGTTGTTATTAATTTTTTTAATTGAGTTTTTCAAAAACGGATGTTTATTTGATTCCAGAAAAGGTACAAGTTGTAAAATGGCATTACTTGAGAAATTCTTATTGTGACATAATCAATTTATTCGTTAATGCATTTGAAAACCGACCTGTACCGTCGGTTACAACCATTAGCAGAATAATTTCGAATTTTGAAAAGTTTGGATGCGTTTCTCTAAATTTTCATAAAAATAGAACTTTTCGTGAAAAAACGGAAGAGGAAAATCAACAAGTAGCTGTTTGTGCTGCAATTGAAGAAAATAATTTTCTATCTCTGAGGTAAGTTGATGAGGTTTTAGACATTAGCAAAGATACTGTTCGCAAAATTTTGAAATAAAATAATTATAAATGTTTCAAAATTGAGAAAATTTAACAATTATTTCCTGAAGATCAAATAAGAAGAATGGAATTTTGCAAAACGGTTATGGAAATAGCAAATCGAGAGCATAATTTTATCAGCAATATTTTATTTAGTGACGAATGTACTTTCCCTCTTAATGGCCGTCACAACCCTTCTGTTGTTCGTTACTGGTCCCGCCAAAACACCCATGAACATTACGATTATCGTACCCAGTATTCTCTAAAGTTAAATGTTTGGACAGGGATTATATTATTGGGCCATTCTTTATAAATCAAAATTTAAATGGAATTAGATATTTAAATCTTCTGGAGGCTGAAGTAATTCCAATGCTTTATTAAAGGGGCATTAGATTGGAAAGTATATGGTTCCAGCAAGATGGATGTCCCGCTCACGAAACTGCGCAAGTACAGGAATTTTTAAATAATACTTTTCCAAACCGCCTAATAAGTCGTAGAGGAAGGATCAGGTGGTCGCCAAGGTCGCCTGATTTATCCGTGAATGACTTTTTTTATGGGGGCGTATTAAAAATGTTATTTATCGCCAAGAAGAAACGAGAGCACATACCTTGGACGAGCTCAGAGGAAAGACTATCCAAGCTATTAACTCTTTGACTCCTTTAATATTAAGAAATGTTAGGCAAGGATTTTACGATCGTCTGGGTTATTGTTTGGCTCAGGAAGGCGGCTTATTTGAACATTTATTGTAAATGTAAAATTAAATTGTAGAACTTTTGTATTTTTGAGAGGGTTGAATAATTTAGAATTTTTGGAAAGTGTTTTTTTTTAATTGTAAATACCTATTTTTTTTTGTTTTTGTTATTAAATAACTCAGATTAGCAAAATGCTTTTAATACGGATTTTCTTAGTTAGTTTCTATGGTTTTTATTATAGTACGAGCTTTATTAACGATTATTTCATAACCTTGGATACCATATACAACAATACCGACTATGTACCTAGTAGCCTAAGACAAACTGTATATCGGTATATAATAATGCACTGCTCGGTGGATATTCACACTTCCGTGTGTGAAATCGGCTTCAAGCACGTGTTTTTCAGCCAACTGAAAAACAGCTTGCATTGATGACGCACTGATCACGCACTTTTATTACTGCATTGGTTCGCCGATTTTAGTATAGGCAACTTTTATAAAATCATTTATTCGCAGAGCAACATAGAAGTTCATGTAAGTCTACGTAACAGTCCATGCTGCGCTCATCAACATTATTCAGATATCTGTATCTGTATTCGCTTTGAGTTCAGGCCCTTACAATCTTCCTTTCAATCCGGATTATAATTTAATTTGAAACTGTGTGAAATAGAGCAATAGGAAGAGAAATATTGCAGCGGAAATATAATTAAAAGAAATAGAGCAATATGGTAAGCAACGTTGTTTTTTACGTAAAAGCAGATATACCCAAACTATAATGCTGTCCTTAAATTTACTTTAAAAATGTTGTTAAAGTAATGCTAATGCATTGTAGATGTGTAATATTCCATTATTATAACTACCTGTGCGTTTACTTTACACGAGACGTCAATAACTATGCGTGCTTTCAAAATTACTAGTTATTTCATGTTATTCAGGGTAATCAGATACGCTATGTATGGCCCATTACAGTCGCGTCTGTTAAAAAAATATCTCTTAAGCTGCTTTTTACAAAATACCAATTTTAGAGAAAACCATTTAAACCGTAAAAACATTCCTTTTCCTTAGGCTTTATCTAATTTTTTTCTTTGGTCCCTTTCAAAGAGCAAAACAATAAAAATGAAGACAAACTACTTTACAACAGAAATTTCTGAAAGGAAAATTAAGTGTAAGCTTTACAGTGTAGATGAACAAAACACCTTTTGTTATTTTGTATATAAACTGAGCATTATTATTTCTTCTTTCATAAAAATGTACTTTTGGTATGGTATGCAGGTAGATTAATGCTTTTTTATGTTCGGCACGCAGTACGTGCGAGACCGGAACAAGATAGGCTATATTATTGACGCTACTGTAGGCGTCGGAGCACCTATATTGTTACCGAGGGTCGAGCAAATTACATCTGACCGCAACACGCATTCGTTTATGATTTAGAATTGGTGATACAAATTTAGTTGTTTGAAAAATTTTATAGTTTGCGGCAGAGCATTATTAGTTAATACGTTGTTTTCATATGAACTCTACTAATAGTCGGTCAGAAATGCGAGATTACTTTGTTTACAATTTCACACTGGAAATTAATATTGAAATGGTTTGAAACCAATTAAATTTTATTACAGTTACCAGAACAAAATCTAGATGTTTATTACATAAATGTGATTAACGCCGTATAATTTTTGTATTGTGTAGCTATAGATACTAAGTACGTAAACATCAATAACAACATCTTGACTATTGTAGGAAGAAATTCTAAAAGTGTAAGTCATCACCAATGAGTACATTTACCTATTGCTGAATGAAATTGTTATAGTCTGCTTTAGAAAATAATAATAACTTCATGTCGTACTGTACCGATTTGAACACTGCACATCAAGTAGCAGACAAACTGACTACCGTTTGGATAAAATAGATGACTCGCTGAATGATAAAAATATTTTGTTTCCGTTGTGATATTGTAGAATATGCTATTGTTGTAATTTAAATCTCATAGAAACACATTCTGTTTCTAACTAGAAAATATTTATTTCTCTTCAGAATTAACTATCTATACAACTGCAAAAGTTACCACAAATTTGAGAGTCTCACGTTAGTGTTAACTTATTATTCCTATGTTATATCCTTTCAATAATAGTAAATGATACATTTTGGTACGACTGTTGAATTGTTGATTACTATACTATTACGTTGATATAAACACTGAATTTTGTAAAATTAAATGGAAATACTGTCATCAACGACAAATATTTGTTTTTGCACAAAAAATGTTTTTAGCTACATAAAAGTTATACTAAATTCCATTAACTGTAAACAAAATATTTTCAAAATAATCAATGTTTGAGCCGCCGCTTTGCATGTTATTATATTTGCACATTTTTCAATAAATAACTACTATATTCATACAAACACAAGTGATCAGAAAAACGCATTTATTTGAAGAAATGATTTTCTTCTTTCATAGCTGTGATAAAGTAAATCATTTGATTCTTCTCAACAAGATGATCATGCGTCTCTTTATTAAATGGACTTGACAAGGCGTAAGCAATTCTAGATACAAAAAATGTAAAATATTTGCTGTTTCAAAACAGAAACACAAAATTTCAAAATGAAAAAAAACTATTGATATGAGACGTATATAAATGTTTGTTAAACAAAATCTGTTACGTTGATGAAAAAGATCTAAATGGGTAGTTTTAAGTTTTTGGTTGAGATCTTTCACAAGCTGTCTGCTTTGTTTTAGTAATACATGGAATTAAAATAATCCAACCATGTTTTATTAAAAGGTCATCAGTCACGCAGCAATATCTACAATAATAAAAAAATTAATTTAGTATTAGCAAATTGTTGTTCTTGGTTAATACCATCTTTTGTAAATATGTCGTACAGAATTATATAGATAATAAATAATTGGGTATATACATACAGCAAAGTAACAGAATACGACATACTAAGTTTTTGAAATTAATGATGATATCAATACAGGGTTATTTACAATTGCATAAATGTCATGTTGCCTTTGCTATTATTTTCATACGATAGGCCAATGTGGAATATTGTTGTAAAACTTTACATATTCAGTGAATTCAAACCGTTTTTATTTTATAGATTGTGGTATTTCAGATGTCTTACGTATGTGATGTGTGTTCAATAATTTCGTAAATGCTTGTAGGGTTCCACACTTTGCAACATTCGTTAAAAGTTAGGAATGTGACGTCACGTCCTAGACCTTGTCGGAGAAAAGGTTTTGCCGGTTGTCAGTTAATCCCTTTCAAGCGTACTTTGATATTTCTTTGAAAACATTTTAAAAGTTTACACATTGTACATTTTCGTAGAAAAGAATATTGCTTTAAACATTGAAGTAATTTTCTTTAAACTACCGCAATGTTTCTTCGAATAAATATTAAAGGTAAACAATTCTAATTCCTCTTAAAGGATCTAACACAAAATTTCTGTTGGTAATTTTCTGAACATCATTATTATCTTTTTTTTACAAATACTACAGTACCCCGCTCTTTACATGCACTGCTAATATAAAAAGCTTGTCAACATTTTACAAACTCTTTTAGTCTTTGAATCTCAGTCACACATCAATTCGTATTATTTGATCAGTTCTTTACGGTTCTACAACAGTTGTAACAACTTGTTAACCAGTTTATAAAGTACTAATAAATAGCTTTAATTATTTTATAATTTTATTTATTATTATAAACAATGCTACTGATATAACATACGTAACATTCGAAATTCATCATGCTATAAATTTGATCATACTATTCCAACTTTCTTCAAATAATGTAAAATTTCTATCCTAGAGGATATAAGAAAAGATTGATGAATTTTTTGATCTATAAGAATGTTGTTACTCAAGCAAAATTAGTACAATTCCGCAGAGAGCACGTGCAATAGCGATGTGTTTTTTCGAAACGGTATGAGTCAACTAACTGATTCCCTTTTAACAAAATTTGCAATATATATGTGATCGAAAACTGGTTTACAAACATAGTGAACTACATAAACGTTGTATCAGATGATAGATATTAGATAAAGACTCTTATTTAAGCAAAAAAAAGAGAACGCAAAAAACTGCGATTCAGTAGAATCAACTGATTACACTGATTAACAGAGTTTTTGGTTCTTAAATTTCAATCTGCTTTCAGATTTTTTCTATCACGTGTAATTTTTGACATATATGCATTTGAAGTTCCAGTGGACAGTGTAATTATAATTACATTAGGTAATTACGTATTAGCGATAAGAAATTTTGGAAATGAGGCAATTGTATTCCGCATATATTAGAAAGCTATTAACATTATTTCAACATTCCATTAGTGAGATCACTTATGTATGAACCTGTTCAGTGTTAGTACTGTTTGGTGAAGCGAGGGAAGTTTTATAAAGTTGCGTTATCACGGCTTAACAAAAAAAAAACTTTTTGTATTTTGAGTAATAACTATAGAAACATTAATCACGTCCCGTAAATGTTCGAACGATCCAAAGAGTTTTTGTTACGTTTGTGGGGAGTTTACTGCTAAACACCAAAAACGATGTTTTACTGCGCTAATAAGAAGAGCTTATCGTCTGTACTTTGGATGTCAAGTTGGATATCAAGATAAACAATGGATACTACATATTTGTTGTGTTTCTTGTGCAAATCGCCTTCGCCAGTGGATAAAAGGTATGTATGCTCTTTGCAGTACCTATGATATTGGGGGAACAAAAGGATCATCTAACGGATTGTTACTTCTGTATAAAAAAGATAGCAGGCTTCTCTGCAAAAATAAAAAACCTGTGGTGTATCCTAATTTAACATCGACAATAAGACCCGTTGGCCATTGTACTGATCTTCCAGTTCCTGTGCCACCAAAAACATTTGAAGTATCAGATGAAGAAAATGTCGATATTGTTTTTAGCAATGATCTAGCGTTTATTCCTCCAGATCCCACTGAGCCACATTTGATCACACAGGCACAACTAAACGATTTAGTTTGTGATTTGAACTAAAGCAAAAGCAAAGCCGAGTTGTTTGGCTCCCGATTGAAAAGTTGGAATTTATTGGAACATAGTACCAAAATTAGTCATTTCTGTAACTGCGGAAAGAAGTTTTTTGAGTTTTATTCTATCTTACCTACTGCAGTGATGTTGACGGTTTGATAAAAACCCTTGGACGTAAACACAAACCAGAACAATGACGACTGTTCATTGATGCATCTAAATTTAGTTTGAAAGCAGTTCTATTGCACCATGGCAAGGCATTGCCTTCAGTTCCCACTGCATATTCAGTTCACCTAAGGGAACCTTATGAAACTATAAAATGGCTTTTAACGAGCGTAGACTTTAACGATACGAGTAGAAAATCTGTAGAGATTTGAAAGTTATAGCTTTGTTATTAGGAATGCAATTGACATGTACAAAATAAAGTTGCTTTTTGCGCAAGCGGGACAGTCGTGCTAAATCGCAGCATTATATTGTGACAAATTGGCCAAGTAGGCAGATAGTTGTGGGAGAAAAAAATATTTTACATGAAAGCCTTGTGGATAGAAACAATGTCTATTTGCCCTCTTTGCATATAAAGTTAGGGCTGATAAAGAATTTTGTAAAAGGTATGAAGAGTAAAGGAGGGCATATTTGTGGGTTCCCAAATTCGGTAATTAATTAATGACAGCGGTTTCGATGCGGTTCTACAAGGAAAGAAAAGGGCTTCCTGGACAACAACAAAGTGGAAAATTTCAAAAACCTTGTCGACGAAATGTTAACACCTTACCGTAAAATGGGATGTAATATGTCGCTGAAGATGGATTATTTACATTCCCATTTGGATTTTTTCCCAGACAATTTGGGAGCTGTAAGTGATGAGCATGGCGAGTATTTCTATCAAGACCTTTCAACGTTGGAAAACCGGTACCAGGGAAGATGGAATTCGAACATGTTGGTGATTACTATTGGTAACTGATTAGAGAAGACCCTAAGATATCATCACACAAGAATAAAACTGTTAAATAGAATATTTTAATGGGTTTTAGGTACATTTTATAACATCAAATGCATCTAATTACATTAGGGGTTTTTTCCGAAACAAAATCATGTTTTTCTCGGAAACTATACGTGTTGGGAAAAAACCAAAAGCAGATTTGGATTCGGCGTGAACAAATGATTCAAGATCGCCTATGCGTAACTAGGAACCAGAAAAAAAGTTTCAATTTGTTAATCAGTGCTACGTTTAAAAGTTATACTTGTTTGTAAAGCTTCCGTTACATTTCAAAATTATAATAGTATTTAACTTCTATTTTTGAACTGTTAAGATGAAGAATATAGTAGCCTTTATTATACCAAACAGACCTTGTCAAGGCATTGGACGTTTTGTAAGACAATAAAACACGGTGGCTTGTAAAGAAGAAAAGAACAGTTGAATACTCTACCTTGTAATAATAATAAAACATTATCTATAAATGATGTAGCACTATACCAAAGTGCAATGCTAAAACTGTTTAAATAATAATGAAGTTCAGATGGTTATTTCCTAATCTACTAATCCACTAGACTCGTAAGTATTGCAAATGTGGTTACGAGTACTACAGATCGCTTCTTGAATCTCTTGCCTCTGTTGAAACAAACTTCTGTTGTATTAATTAACAGTTTCATTTGTGAGAAGTCTCAATTTTAATTTATACACAATTTCAATAAGTGTAGTAAGTACCTTTTCTAGGTATTACCGTTGAATAGCGGAATTGGATTCATTTATACAATCTATAAGGTACACGGTTTATAGCAAAAAAATATTGCCGCGCTTTATTTTTATTCATAGGCAAAACCAAATTATTTTGATTTGAAGAACAGTATATTAAATTTCTGTTTGAAATTACAACACAAGTTAGTTACCAGTAATGCTATTCAAGCTAGCGTTTTCATTTCTAGAAAATATAAAACGAAGAGCTCTTTTTTCATTTTATATATTCATAAATAAAATATGCGGATCTCTTTCTCGTTTACATTAAACTAATATTATTTTTCATTTTATTTTGAATATTTAATTTCGTTTCAAATACCGTTTCCTTTACTCGAATTAAAATAATTTCCCAAATGAACACAAAGACAAAATTCGATATGTCGGGATTATAAAACTTGTTACTCCATTCCTTGTTTATAACAAATAAATAATTAAAATTATATAGGTAAATATGCATTTTGTGTATTTTATTATTAAAAGGTTTTACTCGTTCATTTCCAACGTTCATGAATATTTAATAATGTTTTTCCCAACAGTAAAAGGGAATTACACCGCTCTATAAAGCTGATAATACTCTCAAGTTAACGGTCTGATTTTATCTACAATTTGGTTTCTGCTCTTGAGAGTTTAAATATGGATGTTAATGATATTCCTGTTGTATATTAGTACATTACTTTAATTGTTAATCATATAAATGAATCCCTCTAATCGTTTGTAGGAATAACATAGAGACTGCTTGCTACTTATAACTTATAAAATTATAACGTACTTCAATAAGCTGAATTGTAAGCAAACTACCTTGCATTAGACAATTTTGTCAACATTTTTGAGAAGATGCAGAATGAAAAATATTGGACAGCACGTTATATATCATTTCCTGATATGACCCTCAATGTCTTGTTGAAACAAGGGTTTAATTATAAACTAATCCCGTAAGTATACTATAGAGAAAGTTGAGTTGTTCGATTTTTTCTTTATTTTGGAGAGGAGGAAACTAATTTAGTCTGCTATCTGCATTGCAGATGACGTTATGTCATCGTTACATCAATCGATGCCAATATTATAATTATATGGCACATAATAACAAAATTGAACAAACATTTTCAAACACTTAAAGCTAACATAAGGTAATTAACTAAAACTACAGCATATAATTTAATCAAAACAAAGATTTAACCTAAACTTAATTTCTTAACTTAATTTGTTGTTTCATGTATCCATACTTTTGTAATAAATGTATCATCCACTGGCCTTTCAAGATAGCAAACATGAATTTTTTTACTGGAATATCCTATGAGATGTCAAGTAAATTCTAATAGTAATTAATCAACTATTAGAGGTTATTATAAGAGTATCGAGCGCTGTGCTTATTTTAACTATATTCTGCTGAAGAGTATCGTAATTATGGATGGAGTATTATTAATCCCAGAAGGAGTATGTGCTTCAATAACACGATTAGAATAATTACAGCGTACTCTAATTAGTAGATGCAACTAACGCATACTGTTGGCTTGAGTATCATTTACTATGGTTATGTAAATATGTTTACTTTGTTAAACATGTTTTATTCTGCCTTTCTCCTATGCTTGTAAGGTCAATTGTCGTTCGTTTCTAAATAAAAGTTTTCCAGGTTTATAATAAAATGGAAAAATAATTTAAATTCAAAGAGACAAGTGCGCGGCTGCTTATAATTAACTATTAGTCTAAATAAAATGTTGTTGTACAGTCTAATATACATTATTGTTTTATTAAATTTTTTTTATTTGTTTATGTACCTAATTTGACATCTGTCAAAGTTAACCTCAACATTTACAGTAAATGAATGTTTTCTTTTATTTTGTGTAAACAATATTACAAAACAATTTGTTAGATGCACGTACGCTGTCAGTTTCATGTGCTTTTTTCTGCTATACTCTTCTTGCGCCTCGTGCTTCAAATTTCAACATTATGCCTAAAATGTGGCGTGACAAAGACAACCGTTGATATTTGAATAAAATTTAAGCTTGTTCCCTACCGTTATCTACAGAAATATCCCAGGAGTTGTCGTTTTGAAGATATTAAACATTATCAATGAAAGATGATCGATGCCATCCAAATCAATTAATACGCTGGGTCAACCCATTTATCACAGTCAGTCTTTTTTGGACTTACCGTTCCCGAGACACAGTCCAGTTTCACAGGATCAAACAGTTTAAGTTACAACTCTGAAACAATATTCATATAACTTTAATTTTTCTTCTATCTATCTATCTTTTTAAACACCCTGTAAACGTTTATCATCATTTTTAGTTTTTCCAGTTTTTGCATTTTTTGACAGCTAAATGTTCAAGGCAGAAAGCGTTTTTGCAAACGATCTCGATCTAGGCCAGACAGCTTATTTTCTGAAATATGTTAACAACAATTGAACCGAACCTCTAGGACACGTTTTGGACGACATTCGTTTTAACGTATTCTCAAATGTCGATGTAATCGATAGATAATTTTCATTTCTCTTCATTGCATTGTTTCATTGAGCCCAAGTTTGTTCATTTTTTTTATCAGAGATTTTCTTCAAATACAAAATGTCTTCCCGTTGCTTTTACAAAAATTTACAAATGCGACTCTTTCACCACCTTTTGTTCTCGAGCACACGATTTGAGTTTAGCGGCAAAACACTGATTCCATAAGCCCAAGTAAAATAGCGTCTAGTAATCCTCTTAACTGAAAATTTAGTCGTGATCTTTAAAAACAAAGCAAACAAGCAAGCAGAATAAAATATCACCGAAAGCGGCTGCCTTTTAAGATTTAACATACTGTCTAGTCATCAAGTCCGATAATTACAATGGCAACACGCGGCAGATCTGGTGGTAAACAGTGGGTTGGTGATGTTGATAGGAAGTCAACATTAATTGTTACCGCTAAAGATGATGCTGTCTTGATTCTTTATTTGAGCAATCACATCACCTGATGCAGAAGCAACGTATGCATTCAGGCAAACACATTTGTGAACTTCCAAACTCTGTGCCTTAATAAATTGAGAGAAAGGTTTAAGTGTTGCTCGGTCTTTAGGCTAACAGCACCGTAGTCATGAGTAGCATAGAAAATTGTCTAGACTCCAAGTAATGTCAAAATCCTTTTCATATTTTGTTTTAGCCCTATAGTAGATCCCTTAATAAACACTAAAATACTCCTTCTTTCTTCTTCTTTTTGAGTTTTCTCTGTTCTGGTAACTCTTTTTATCTCTATGAGATTATTCTCTTTTTATCTTCTTTGTGTAAAATTCTTTCTAGCACTGTTTTGTATCGATTGCTTTATTTAATGACTGCCCTGGGGACAACAGACGACAGTAGTTTATTTTAAAATTAAAACCTGCCTTAAATGTTAGTTTAATAGTCTAGAAGAACATATTTAACAAATAGGTAGTACATATTTGAACCTTCGCTTATCTGATGTATTAGGGTCTAGTTGCCTGTCACTGTAACAATTGCGCAGACCATTATTGCTTAATATAACTACCATTCAGTTATCTTCAAGTCTTAATTAAAAGAATTTTAGAAGTGTGCAATATAAAATCAAGACAGAAACAGAAAACTTCCTGAATGGTTGTTTCTTTCCATTTCAAATAATAAAAAGTGACTTCTCTGAGATTTTCTTGTATTTATTAACATTACTAGGTAAAATAACGTTTTATTAATATTTAAATTAAATTAATTATTTTGGAAGTGTAAACCTACACATAGAAAACAAGCGGGGTTTCTTTACATAATTTAATGAACTCACAAAATACTTCATCATAAGAAGGAGCTGAGTTTGGAAATGCAAAGAAAACAATACAAACAAAAAACTCTACTAATTGGTAGCACAAAGACTTCATTTTGTTTAAAATATGAAACAAAAATTCTTTGTGAAATTTGCGGTAAAGATGTGAGATTAATAACATTACTAACAAAATTAAACCCTAAAAAAGACAAATAAAAAGCACAAAAGCTTGAATTTTTAATTGTCTGACATTGTCTTTATTTTCTTTCTGACGTATACTACTTATCGGACAAATGATTTACCGGCGAACACTCTGCTGGTGACTTATAATGCCACTTCGCGCGCTACTATATCGAGTGAGTATACACACTTCAGTATGATGAAGAGTTTAATTAAAGGAACCTCATTATTACTGCTAAAAAATTGCTGCGTCTGGCACAATCATTATTCGAGGAGCTATTATATAGAATATATCGCTACATCAGCGAGCTTTTGTTTATGCCCCTTTGTTATTAAAATATACAGCCGGGTCATAATTACGTGAGACATACGAGTACTGTCACATACTGTGCGATTAAAAAACCTCCATTAATAACAATAAAAACCAGATGCGTTCCGTAAGGGCACATCGATGCCACGGTCGCGTTATTAATGTGTGATTCCCCCTGCGGTCTGCGACGAGTCGGCGAGTTCTGCTCATATTGCTGAGATTCCTGCGGAATACAAAGATATAAAACTTTAGCTCGCCGAGACTCTACTGTAATTGAGTCCAACCTACTCTGGAAATGTACTCATATACGTGATATGACATTTTTGCGTGTTCAACGTACACCCGGAATTTAACATAGGACCTATATCTAGATGGTATTCTCTTCCATTTATTATTTAGATATATAGATATTCGTATAAACCTTAAAGTAAGTTTAGATTTATTGCGCGATGTTCCGACAATTGCTTCACCGTCGTTTGAGGTGAATAATGGTGCGCTTTTACACGGATTGTGATTCTTACCGATAAATATTATTCTTTAGACAATTGCTTTGTTTCGAGTTATTGCATTGACAACTTGAACAAATTACACTTATTTGTTACAACTACGAAAAAGCTTTTATCTCTATTAACTCTAGTTCGAAGTCAGATCAAAGGTAACCCGGCTGCCACATTTTTCTTTAAAAGTGTGGTTTTCTCTTTAGTTTCCTTTTGTTGCTAAACGTAGGTGGTTTACAAAATATAAACACAAGGTTCATTGAGGTAGAAAAGTTAACAACTTATTTGTCTGGCCTCCAAAGAATTTTCTTTTGAAATCTACCCGAAACACACGAAAAAAGTTTCAGGAAAAAATGTTTAAAACACCGTATAAATAGTGGTCTTTTTATAAACCAGTTATTCGTATTAGTCTAGTAAGTAAGCAGAATAATTACTATTAATGTAAGACATAAATGATTTATTAAATGCCGGTTTTCAAATTCTAATTAAGCTAAGTGATAGAATTGAATTTCACTAACTACGCACACATTGGCGGTCGTAGGATTTTTATCAGGAGTTGCAGCTTCAGTAAGATTTATTTCATTCTTTAACGCAATCAACTTTAATTTTAGCAATATCTCATTTAGCGATCTGTTTTTTTTATTTCGTTTATTGCTTTCAAAGATACCGGGTTTTACTTATCCTTCCAAGAATAGTGTCCTATATGTAGCACATTGGCTTCTAAATTTCGGCACTTGACCTCCACTGGACGTCTATTTTTAACTGATAAACGTCCAAGGGACATACATTTGTCGCAACTTTAAATATTTAACGGACACTTGCTACTGAACTTAATTTGAATATAATTCATATATGTATGGTCATCCGATGGACGTCCAAAAACGGAAGTTCAGTACAATTTATATTAAAAAAATGTTTAAACGAACTACGAGCTAAAATAGAATGTCCAATGAACGTAGGTTAACGTCTAAAACCGGACGTCCATTGGATGCTAAATTTATATTAATGGACGTACGGACTAATTTGGAGGACAAATGTACAACAGTATGGATAACACAGTATTCAAAACTGCCACGTACAGAACACTTAAACATTAAATGTGATATTTCTTAAAATTTTTCTTAAGGAACTTCGTGATACCTTTACATGATCGTAAAGAGAAAAACCAAATACTATCCGATCTGCCACACAAAGTATAGGTTGCCCCTAAAAAAACGCTTCATTTGAAACTATGACGTCAAGAAAAGAACATCAGATTATGGCAAATATTCAAACATTAAGCTCCTGTTAACAACGTTTTTCGTACAACCAATAATAAAGATTCCAGACTCAATGTTCCTTACTTTTTGTAATTAAACTCTGCATATTGTACATTGATCAAATCAAATAGTTACCTTACTTATGCACGAAGAAAGTAGCTGTCCCATTTGAAAAACAGGATCGAACAACGTTAATGTTGGTTTACAGTTTGTGAGAAAATGGTTCCGTAAGCATATACGAAATACCCTCTATCAATTTATTCTAATTTTTGAAAATATAAGTTATCTTTTACGGAGTGTGATAATTTTCACACCATATATCTTTCTACACAAGTACTTATGCAGCTATACGAGGGTTGCTATTTATATTTCTGGCCTTGGCAACACTGACTGTTTCCAGGCGTCAGCTGACATTTCCGGTGTAAACTTTACATTGTTGAACATAACTTCAACCACAACATTTTGTCATTTGAGTGCGATTAGTGTTGTTTGCAGTTAATTGAA